>CAJHQP010004359.1:0-56299 GCA_905132765.1 Moricandia arvensis | reverse complement strand
AAAAGTAAAAGCAATACTTCCTTCATAGAGTAAACACATTTTTCCTTCATTGTGGGATAAAAAGTAGAGTAAGATTGAAATATTTTTACTCTAAACTCTATTTTGTAAGTAAAATATAAAGTTATGTTGAAGATGCTTTTATACAAATAAAAGGGATCCACATTTTTTGTAGTTTGATTTTGTACTTATGTAATGAAATATTTAGTATTGCCAAGCAATTTTTTTTATTGTCAAGCAAACTTGATCATATATAGTCTAATTCTTTTCTTTAATACTGATCAAATTCATTACATCATCATAAAATCTCTATATCTATTTCATATGATGATTAACTACCTGCAACATATGCGATATCGATGAATAGTTTCGTAGACAACGATTCCACAATATAGTTCTTCCTATAATACTTGAATTAATGAACAATTCTATATGACATCTTCGATGTACATGCTCTTTCCGTAGCACACAATGACATCAAACAGCTCAACTAGCAGCAGTTTAGAACTTCTGAAATACTTTGTATTTATAATTTGCAAAAAATTGCATTCTATGAAATTCAAACTTAAAACCTGATGTAGGAGCCTTTTAAACCTCTTCTTTTTTCCACCAATTTAAACCATAAGGGTGGATTATTTAACTTTAGTATATGTATTGTTTGGTTCATTAGTGAAACTTATTGTAATCCATTTTCCTTTTGTGTGCTATTTTGTATTTTCTTTTTAAGATTAGTAGAAGGTATTTCTTTTTTAACGTATTCTGAAGAACAACAGCCTCAAATTACCGTTGAGCCGTATAACTTTATCGTAACTGATGTCAAAAATAACAATGACTTAATTATAATATTTGGAAAAATCTAGAGATAATGACTAAAATAAATTTTAAAAAGTTTTTGTTCTTAAAATAACATTTAAAAGTGACAAAAATAAATTTTATTAAAGAGTATAAATATATATTTATACCTCTGGAGTTAACTAATCTAGATTGGGAGTTTGAAGTTATGAGGTGGAGTTTTAGATGTGAAATTTAAAATTAAAAAAAAAATTAGAATAAAAAAGTATATTTACTCATTTTTTTAAGATCTATTTTTATGACAGAAATTTCAACAAAATATATATGAGAGGTTTGTCCAAAAATCTATGTTCTGAAAAAAAATAACACACTCGAATTTAATAATCACTGCAGATTTAAGAAACCGAAAACAAGAACTTTATGAAAAGAATGAAACACCAAATCGCAGTCGCTCTTCGGAATTGGCACGAGTCAGACGTATAAGTTTGTACATTAACCTCACTGTCGTGGCGTGTCTGTTCTTACTTAAACCCCATCATCGATAACTGAAACTATAGCATGATGAGCTGTTTTTATGTTGACGAAAGTACCCTCAAATCGATTTTCGTTCCTTCTTCTTTTTTTGGATTAAAGACCCACCGGACGTTTGAATTCTCACTGACTCATTTGTTTCTTTTCAGTTTTTGCAATATCCTTAACCAAAGTTTGCATCTTTGTCTTTCATTTCGTGTCTTTCTTGAAAGCAAGAGGCTTGAGAAAAAATGGGTATGGGCACAAGCACTTTCGTTATCAGATGGGTCAATCTTCTTACTATGGTGAGAACTGAGAGCTTCTTCCTCAATTTGTTTCTCTTTCAAATGTTGTCGAATTAGATTCTTGTTCCGTACAACTTAGGTTATGTTCTGTCTTGTGAAATTCCACTTCTTGAGTTCTCATAATGTGTGAAAGTTTCGACCTTTTAATGTTGGTTTGTTTCTGCAACTCTGTAGTAATGTCTTCTTGTCTATTACAATGTTTTGTGGTGAAGCTATTGGCAGTGGCAGTGATAGTATTTGGGGTGTGGATGAGCACACACAATGATGGTTGCAGAAGGTCTCTTACATATCCTGTCCTAGCTCTTGGTGGTTTCATCTTCTTAGTGTAAGTTTTACACTTTACCCAACACAACAATGGTTCTTAGTTATGTCTTTCTTACTTTATTCATGAAAATGTTCTCTGATTTCATGTATTTTGTTCAGATCCATAATCGGGTTTCTTGGCGCGTGCAAGAGAAGTGTGGCGCTTCTTTGGATTGTATCCTTTCACTTACCATGTTCTGTCTTTGCTGTTTCTTGTGTTTTTGGATCTTCTTTGACATGATGATTCTCCTTTGAAGTATCTTGTTGTGCTCCTGATCGTCTTGATAGCGATTCTTGTCTTTACAGTCTTAGCGTAAGTCTCATCTTCCTTAAGGTTATTCATGAAAACTTTTAGCTGTTGAAGAATTCTCATTCATTGGTGTGGGGATTTTACAGGTTCATTGTAACAAACAACGGGTCAGGGCATACCAACCCTGGTTTAAGGTAAGGTGTAACCTATTCTTCTTCCATGTGTCAACATACATATTCTGATGCAGAGATCTTGAATCTTTCTGCATGTAATCATAGGTACAAGGAGTATAAGCTGAATGATTACAGCTCATGGTTTCTTAAACAGGTATTATGTAATTCACCATAAGTATCATTCAAACAAGAATGGTCTCTTCTCCTTTTGTCTTTCTTACTCTTGTGGATGTTTCAGCTTAACAACACCAATCACTGGAAAAGACTGAAGAGTTGTCTTGTTAAATCCGAGCAATGTAGGAAACTTTCAAAGAAGTACAAGGTCTAGTACCTTTCGGCTAATTAAAATGTCTTTGGCCCTGATAATCTTTTGAATGTCTTTGTGGTTCTTTTGTTCTGTCCAGACAATCAAACAGCTGAAATCTGCAGAGTTAACCCCAATAGAAGCTGGCTGCTGTCGACCACCATCTGAGTATGTTGTTTATTGATGTTTCTATGTATGTTGGATTCACCACCAAATGTTCAACTGTCTCAATGTTGTTGTGTTTGTTGTTGCAAAGGTGTGGTTATCCTGCGGTGAATGGTTCTTTCTATGACTTGAGCTTTCATTCAATAAGTTCTAACAAAGATTGTAAGCTTTACAAGAATCTGAGGACCATCAAGTGCTACAACTGTGATTCTTGCAAGTAGAGAGAATCAACTTCTCCAGTATTCTAATTCTGTAACAATTAGTTTGCAGATGAAACTAATCATTCTTTCCATTTGATTAATAACTGCAGAGCTGGAGTAGCTCAGTACATGAAAACTGAGTGGAGACTCGTTGCGATGTTCAACGTGGTTTTGTTCCTAGTCTTGGTAAGAATTTACTAACACAAAGTTCCAAGGTTCTTCTTCTCACATTTGTAAAGTTTTGGTCTCTTTTTTTAAGAAATCAGTAACACAAAACTTTCTTCCAAACAGTCAATGGTTTACTTGGTGGGGTGCTGCGCGAGAAGGAATGCTGCTAGTTACCGCTCCAAAGCTTAGAGGCTGAAGCCTTGTTGATGAAATCTTGTTGGTTTCTCTGAAAGTTGCAGACGATTTGCTCATTCTATGTTTTGGTGATTGGCTAGAGAGGCACAAGAACAACTCCTCTTCATTCTTTAACTCTCTGTAATCAATGAACTGAGAAAGATGGAACTAGCACATGAAATAATTGATGGGAGTTGGTCTACACTGTTATAAATATAACATTTGTCATATGTATACATCAAATATCCGAATAGTAACAGAGCAAGTACAAATCATGTTAAACATGATGACACTAATCGAATTATAGACAGTTTAAATAAATTTGGATATCTAAACCGATTTTCTATTGTTCTTCATTTAGTAGCATAGAAATGGTTGAATAATCTATTACCTCTTTCAAACGTTGACATTAATACATAATTAAGAGTGATACATATGATATATATACTCAGATGTAGAAAAGAGTCAGGAAGAAACCAATGGTTGATCTCAATCATTCTGCTGCTGCTGCTGCTATAACTGCATCAAGAAATGTTGATGAGAGACGCGAGTTAAGTGAAAATGTTGAGGTTGAAGTTGTTGCTACTGAATCTTCACCAAGCAAAAAAAAACTAGATGATATTCCTAAGGAACCAACAAGAAAAGGTGTCCTATGTCTATAATAATGTGGAGTAAAGTGGACTCATGGAGACACCAATATACAGAGGACTGGGACAGCATTGTTAGCTTGATGCTTGATTGCAGACAAGACAAGATGAGGCTCTTTCTGTTAAGATATGGCTTTCAAACTGCAGCACATGTGATTTGGATGGAAAGAAACAGGCGCAGGCACCGAGAGAGTGCACTATCACCGCCACAGCTCATCAAGAACAATAGACAAAATCATCAGAAGTAAGCAGTCTACAATTAAAAGAAGAGGAGATAGCAAGTACGATGAAGGGCTACTACGGGTATGGTTTGGATCAAGATAGCATAGAAACATGTCATTTTTAGTCTATTTTTTCTTTTTTATTATTCCAAAACAAAGTCACACATGATGTAACAAAGTCTTTTAGGAATAAATTTAAAATTCATTGAAAACAAATGTGGAGTAAAGTGATTTTTGTTATCAGAGAGTAGTATCACTTGGTTATTGAATCTAGTTATCTTCTACATTCAGCTCTTAGAGACTTTTTTTTTAAAAAAAAAAATTAGAAAGTCATCATTTTTCTTCTCATTCTTGTATTAGATGAGATGGGTGAGAAATCTTGTCGAAGATGTGGGAAGAGATAAAATAGAAACTGATGGTCATCTGGAAACTAACAGTGAGTTGACCACTAGACTAGATACAGAAAAATCAGAAAATGACACTTAGTGTTGATGAGGATAATGATGAGTTTTGCTATTCTCTAAGATATCATCTAATATATTAAAACAGAATCCTATTTTTTATCTACTTATAAATAGTCTAGGTTTGACCATTACATTTTTTTAATTTTCTATTTATTCTTCTATAACTAATTTAATTATTATTAAATATATATTATATCTAACCATTTACTTTAATACTTTCAAAATAAGATATCTAAAAACATATTCTTAAGTATCTTTTCGTAATATTAGATTTTAATAATATTTTTAATATCTTTTATTTAAAATATAAATATACATTTGTGTTTAAATAATAAAGTCATTATTAATATTAACTATATTTAAAAACAAAAAAATATTTAATATTCATTTACATAATAAAAAAATTTATAATATTTCTATATATAATTTATATTCATAATTAAATTACTACACCAAGTAATAAATATAACGTAAATTAATTCATTAATTAACTATTTATAAGTTATAAAATAACAGAATAAATTATATTTATGTATTTTACAACATACTTTAACTTATTAAACAATATGAAAATATGATATATGAACTAATAAATCATTTCATAAGTTAATATACATATTTAAATTAAAATATTAAAAATAATTAATATATTTCTCATGTATGAGACGAGTATAATAACAATAGTTAATTTATATAATAATGTTAACAAAAAATATAATAATAAAATAAATTTTTACAAATATTAAAAATAAAAAATTGTATTATAATATATGAAGCAGGTTATATAAATTAATTATCTTATTTTCATAAAATTATATTAATGTAAATTTTATTTTTATTATATATACTTCAAAACAAATTTTTTAATAAAAAGATACACATGTATAAGATTTCTAATTTTGAGTAAATAAATATTTGAATAAAAATTCATCTAGCTTTAAAAGTACAGATCAAAATCTAACAATAAACATTAATATTTCATCAAAATCTAATAAAAACATTAAAATGCGGGTAAAAATCTAATAATAAACATTAATATTTGATCAAAATCTAATAAAAACATTAAAGTGCGGGTGAAAATCTATCTCACATTCATGTATCTAATTCTAATTTAGTATGTATCTTTTCGAATATTGATCCATTACGCTTACAATGCGGGTCAAAATCCATTTCACATTCATGTATCTATTTCTAATTTAGTATGTATCCTCTCGAATATTTATCCATTACGCTTACAATAAAATGATAAATTAGTTTGACTAACTTTTGTAAAATAAGAGCATAACATTCATAATATATATATCCACCATTCATCTAAACATTCATAAATTATAATACTTTAAATATGAAAATTTAAGTCAAATTGTATTACATAATGACCACCCATAGGTTCAACCAGTAGCCGGATCCCAAATTTTAGCGTATTTTGTGGCTTTATAAAAAAATTAAATAACGAGTTTAAAGAAAAAAACAAACCGGACTCCATATAAAGTCATCAGTTAGTCAATTTAACCACGGGTCCGGGTCGTGATCCGAAACACTGAATATAACGCTTCATTTGTAACATTTAAATGTAGATACATAATTAAAAATACAAATTTATTTCATATAATTTAATTTGTGTCAAAATAATGCCGCGGTTTGAAAGCGCGGGTCAAAATCTAGTTTTTATTTAGAAATCAGTCAAAACCTGATATGGATGATGACCCTCCTGTAGAAGCGTCCCTGATAGCCAAGGGCGTCTATGTGTTCTATGAATGATCACGGTTTTGCATCTTTTCTGTGACATTTAATGTTGATCAGGAGAGTGCTTCATATGAGTTATTCACTCACTGTTGCAGCAACTAAATGTTTAATAGAATCGTGACATACAAGTTTTGAATTCAATGTTTCATAATATCTATGATTTGAATTTAGTATTTCCTAATTATGTTTTACAGTTTCTGAAAATTGAACTAGGGTTATCTGATGCTGCACAATCAAAAGTAACATCCAGTTTTACGTTGCATCTCATGCATATGGTACAAACAATCTTAACGTTTGCTATAATTATCACTCTAATATCATCAGATTAACCCTCGCTGTTTGGGTCGATCTGCGGATTGCAATCAACTCTATAAGCCAACAATTAAGAACGTCTTATGTGGTGATGATTAACTCTTTGTGTTATAAGCCAAGCCAATTACTATTTTTTTTTGTTATCATGTTTCAAAAACGTTTTGTAGGATGAAGAGGTTGTCAAAAATGTTGGATGAAGGAGTCTAATAGTATTAAGTCTAGTCGTCTATGACTTCATCGTGGAAGTACTATTATATGCTAACGCGTAAATGATTTTGATTCTAAGTTACAAAACAATTATATTGAAAACAATGGTAATGGTCAAGGTATTTGACGAGAACCGAACATGCGATCAATTCGTCGATGAAACTACTGAAATCTTTGAGCCAAAAGATTATCTTTTCTAATCTTTGTTATCTTTCTTTCCTACGGGACTCTTTTCTGATGAATTTAAGTTTAGACAGCAAGGAAATGGTAGATAAGTTATCAAAAATATCACAATTTTACTACCATTTTTCATGTTTAATTTAATCACATTTACTCTCATTTTTTTTGGAATGTAAAGTTTAGGATCCTAACTAATATAATAGAATATTTATAAAAATATCTCTTTAATGAAGATAAAGGTGAATAATGGTATTAATAATGTGGTAAACTTAAAAAATTTCAAAAATGTTATCAGATACCAACACATGTAGTAAGTATGATCGAAGTTTCAGGATTATAACCACTTCACAACAAGTGATATCTTTTTTTTAATATACTTTGAAGATGTAAGATGTCTGTTGTAAAGTAGTTGATGACGTAATTGCTGAAGCAGACGCCGTGTTGAGCAGTAAAGACCATGTGGAGCCAAGATGCTGAGCTGGAGTCGTGTAAATTTGGAGAGTAAGGGTGTATTTTGGAGATAAGGAAAGAGGAACAAACTTGAGAAGCACGTTTATGACTTACGTAAAAGGGAATAAGTGCATTCCAAGAAAACGAAAGTTACACTTATTGTTATGGAAGATGTCCATATGCATGTTGCCTTGGAGATTAGGATTTCAGGAATGTGGAGAATATATAAGATAGCTATGGGGTCGTCTGTAGAGAGATAGAGACACATAAGCTGATCTTATAGAGAGAGAGAAGTTTTTGGAAGTATTCTGGGTCGTACTAAATCAGTGGCTGAAGTACTTGACGGAAAAGAGACATAAGCGGGTAACTTAGGAATCTTTCAGTAGCGTGTGTTAGGATATTAACACTAGACGCGTAAAGTTGAATAAACAAGGTATTGTAAAAATTGTTTAAAGGAGATTCTAATAAAGTATCGGTGCTTGCTTGTGTGATTTATCTCTCTGATTTATCTTCTGCATTACTTTATTGTGGTGTCATCTTTGCACTTAAAAATTGGTATCAGAGCGGGTAACCTAAGTTACTAGTGTGATCCTGAAGATGAAGATGGACACAATTGTTTATATGCAGAAGACAATCATGTTAAACGCAGACCAGTATGGTCATTGGAAGGCTCGCATGAAGCAGATGATTTGAGGAATCAATAAAGATCTGTGAATAACTGTGGAGGTTGGCTGGGAGGAGCCTACCTTAGTTCTAGGATATAAGAAGAAGCCCAAGATAAAAGAGGATTGGTTAGATGCAGAGCGCAATGCATCAAAATTTAATGCAAAGGCGTTGTCGGTGATTTTTGGAGCTGTTGAAGCAGAATAGTTTCAACTGATTCAAAGGAGTACTCAGCTAAAGAGGTGTGGGAGATCCTTCTGAACTCGTTTGAAGGAGATGAGAGTGTCAAGAGGACACGTCTAGATCATCTTGGGTCGCAGTTTGAGAATCTAAGGTTGCCTGACATGATTTTGTGGCAAACTTCAATGTCAAACTCAGTGTTATGACACATGAAGCATTTGTACTTGGAAAGAAGTAAAAGGAGAAGAAGTTGGTAATGAAGTTGCTACGCTGTCTTCCAACTAAGTTTGCAGCTCACAAAGCGATCTTGCAGATGACTACAAACACAGATGAGATCAAGTTTGAAAAACTTGTGGGTATGCTGAAGGCAGAGGAGATGGAGATAGGCAGTAGCTCGGTCTCTACGTCAGGTGGTGCGACGAGGAGTATAGCGCTTGTAGCTGGCAAGGATGTTGATAAATTTCAAAAGCTTAAAGATGCTGTGGGTATGCAGCTAGGAATTTTGGTGGAAGAAATCAGTATGGTCGCCAAGGAGGTGATCATGGCAATGACAGAAGAAAAGAAGGTCTCAAGTACTAAGGAGGTTCAAAAGAATGGGCTTTCACACTTCGTGCGAGGAAGCATATCAAAAGGTGGAGCTAAAGAAGGTTGTAAGGAAGTATGTATAGGCGTACTACAAGGAGTACGACATGAAGTCTTACAACGTGTAGCTGTGAGTAACAAACCGAAGGTAGTACATCAGTGCAACAACATGAAGGTCAGGCAGGAGGTTCTGAAGCATGGTTGTGCATCTGGTACAAGGAAGGAGACTGATCAGTGTATCAACAACTGTGTCAGGCCAAACAAGAAGCAACATCGGATGTGATGTTGGTTCTGTGGGAAGGTTGGACACAAGAAGGTGGACTGTTTTGCTCATGAGAAGAGCAAAAAAATGGCCAAGAGGGTCATGATAAGAGCAAAAAAATGGGGGGATAAGTGGTGACGTTTTGGTCAAATGAGTGCATATCTCGTGGGGGAGAAGAGTATGGTGATGGATGTCCTGATGCAGAGAATGCATATCTCATGGGAGAAAAAGCATGGTGTGGTGCACATCTCGTGGGGGAGAAAATCACATTTAGCATGGAAGTTTTCAGGTGAGGAACGTGGTTATTGAACCAGAAGAAAATTATGTTTGATTGGCACACAAAGCTAAAAGGTGGATATTGAAGATGTAAGATGCATGCCCTGAAGTAGTCGATGACGTAGTTTTTAAAGCAGACGTCGTGTTGAGTGGTTACGACCATGTGGAGTCAAGATGCTGAGCTGGAGTCGTGTAGACTTGGAGAGCAATGATGTATCTTGGAGATAAGGAAAGAAAAATAAACTTGAGGAGCAAGTTTATGACTTAAGTAAAGAGGAATAAGTGCATTCCAAGAAAAAGGTAAGTTGCACTTATTGTTATGGAAGATGTCCATATGCATGTTGCCTTGGAGATTAGGGTTTCGGGAACGTGGAGGATATATAAGATAGCTATGGGGTTGTATGTAGAGAGACAGAGACACAAAAACTAATCTTATAGAGAGAGAAGCTTTTGGAAGTGTTTTAGGTCGTATTGAAGCAGTGGCTGGAGTACTTGACGGGAGAGAGATATAAACAGATAGCTTAAGAATCTTTCAGTAGCGTGTATTAAAGTGTTAACACTAGACATGTAAAACTGAATAAACTATGTCTTGTAAAAATTGTTTAAAGAGATTCTAATAAACATTAGTATTTACTTTTGTGACTTATCTATCTAATTTATCTTTTGCATTACTTTATTGTGGTATTATCTTTGCACTTACATCTTTTTGCTATTTTGTAGCCATCAGCAAATAATTTCATTTGTTTAGATTTTTACTTTTCAAGAAAATTATCTCGTGTCAACAAATTCTCATCTTCTTATGGTTTTTCCTTTCAACATATACTCTGTGATTTTTTTTTTTTATGAATATCAAATCTTTTGGACTATTCATCAACCTGGACACCTTTGACGCCTGACTTCCGTCAGATATCTTCGACGTGTCCTGATCGAAAGCATTTACAAGTTCTTAGAAAATTCAGTTTGTAAATGTATTTAAATATATATTATTATATAACGCCTCATCCGTAATATTTTTCACATACACAATCCTAAATCAGAACTATATAAGATTTGAAATAATGTAAGGCAGATTTAAGTAAATAAAGATATATCTGGGTAAGAATACATTGTCTCGAATAAAAATCAATAAATATTGCCTAGAACTGATCTGTATTTATTATGTTGACGCTTAAGCAATTTGATCTCAAAGACTCAAAGTACATAAACAATTAATTTTGAGGAGCCGCAACAAAAACCAAACAATTATTTTTCAAGTCAACGGTGTGAAAATGAAACCGGAGAGACCCATGCGAGCACTCCACCCCGTTGAGGTAAACTACATGAATACCCCTTAGATCCCACTATTCACAATGATTTTGTATAAATAAACAACACGATCACACATTTCTTGTAGGTCACGTGATGTTAGTTTTGTCCTTCCACAAAATGTAATTACCAATTTATAATTGAGTTAATAGGCATTTTGTTTCTTTCCTTCTCTTACAACATCATGTTATTAATATAAATATTATAAGCTTAACTCATCCACATGGACCACATCAAACATCATTAGCCAAAGATTAACCAAGAAATTTCTGCTGGAGAAAAAGAAAATGAAGCTTTGGAGCTCAAGATTATCGTTTCTCATCGTCTTGATCTTTTTCTTCGCCGGACTTCATATCTCCTCAGGCTCCCGCAAGCTTCCAAGCATGACGGTCACGGAGGAGTTCCAAGAACAGTTCCGACAGGTAAGATTTGACGGTGAGAGAACGTTATCGGAAGTGAAAACTGGCGAGAAGAACGATCAGATCTACGGAGTTTCATTGAGAGAAGTTCCAGACGGTCCAAACCCACTTCACAACAAATGATTCGTTACATGTTATTCGATTTAAGTTTGGTTTTTATTTAAGGAAAAAATTCTCAGTTTTCTTGTCTCAACAAATTATATTATGTTTGATAGATACACACATACATAGAAACTTTTTAGGATTTTTGTATTTAAACTTATTACAGACGACGTTTCATATTATGTATCAGTTGATTTTCGTTTTGTTGTAACTAAATAAGAAAAAGATTAGCTAGTTTAAGTTTATTGTTGTATATATATAGCATTATATGACCATAAGGGCTGGGCTGTATTTAGAAGATTTTGATTATGAATCACTATAATAAGCATCTGCCATGCTAGTTTGTCAGAGGTAATATTTTCTTAATACCGTTGTCTAATTTTCTAATGTAAGATTGTTATGTTACCTTGTTTATGGTTTACTGTGAACATACCGAGACGATGTTTACGAATGAAAGTTAAACTACACTTTTGAACGTCAAATATGTTTTCGGATAATTAACTTTGAAATTTCTTCCCAAAGAAATTGATCGGTCAACATGTATATATGAACACGACAACCAGAAGAATAAATAAGTTAACTATTCAACAAACTGTATAATAGAATCATAGAATTGGACTTTGATAAATATAAAACAATCTTACCTTTTTGTAAATAATATTAATAAGTGATAATCATGAATTTAGGAGTCAAAGTCAACAAAATAGGTAGACAGGCAGCCATGCATTTGATTTTTATGTCCAATATAATCAAAACGTTAGTCTAAACATAAAATCAACATGTTATTTTCAAATATTATATAAAAACAATTTCGTGTGTGGACATTTTCAAAGAATGATTAAAAGGTAAGCTATGATCAAGTATGTACGTAAAATTATTGTAAACCAAATTGTTGACACCTGGGGGGTTCTAATTTGTAACGTTTTTTTTTTGTTGGGGGGGGGGGGTTAGAGCAACTCCATCAATGGTCCTTAAGAGGGGTCCTTAACAAAAAGTGGTGGTGGGTCCCACCACTTTTGTTAAGGACCGGTTCTAAAAATTTTTATTTAAGGACCGGTCCTTACACTGTTTCGTGGGCCCCACTGACACGTGGCGGCCCACGATTGGTTAGTTTTAATTTTTTTTTTAAAACGAAAAAAAAAAGAAAAAAAAAAGTTAAGGACACCGTAGGGATCCTTAACGGATGGAGATGCTCTTATAACACCAAATTGATACC
The DNA here is from genome assembly GCA_905132765.1 of Moricandia arvensis. Lineage (NCBI taxonomy): Eukaryota > Viridiplantae > Streptophyta > Magnoliopsida > Brassicales > Brassicaceae > Moricandia > Moricandia arvensis. The sequence continues at coordinate 43,726 of CAJHQP010004359.1, read as the reverse complement.
TTTTTCAAATTTAATTTTAAACCAATAACTTACATAAATAATTTGGATTTATAATGCAGAACTAAACTTATCTTTTAAATCATATATAAATGTTTAAAGTTATTTGTAGAAGCTTATAAACTAAACTTTAACTCATAAATACTAAATTCTAAATAATAATCACTAAATACTAAATTTAAATGTTAGGATAATTTTGACTGAATTTTTGAAAATTAATATCCATTTAATGTTATTTTAAGCAATTTCTTGGTCTTCTTTGTGTGTCTTCACTGAAATGTAATAGCTGGAAATTTTATGTTTTGTTTTACCACGGTCACACCCAGAAAGAATGCACAGGTTGGAGTTCCGAAAGAGCAATAACGCAACGTCTACTTGAAGTAGATAAAGAGCAATAATAATAATACAGAGAAGTTTGTTGCCTAGTAAAAATATACCGTCTCTGAAGAAACATCGTTTCTGTACTGCAGATGAGGATATCAGTAGTGCTAATTTGGAATAGCTAGCTAGATAAGAACATGATTAACCCTAATCTCTTAGGGTAGGGTTTTTAGCCTTTTTAAGATTTTTTTTAATAAAAAAACGTAAAAATCATTTCTTAAATAAAATACATAGGGCCATGATTAACCCAGAAATGGGAAAATGGTCAGAAAAAGCATGAACTTTCAAATTTAGTTTGAAAAAAGCATGAACTTCCTCTTGGACCATTTAAAACACCATTTTATCTTGACGGTCCATTTTAAGCCTCATCTAACTTTGACTTAGCCAAATTTAATACATCGTTAACTAAGTTAACAGAATAAGTAAACGGGGTTAATCACCGTTAATAAACTCGGTTAAGTTCAAAACGACGCCGTTTTGGGAAAATAAAGTTTGCTCTTGTTCCCCAAATCGAATTGAAATCCCCAATTCCTCACAAACCCTAATTTTTCTCCTGGATGCTCTCGATTCTGTGGGAGAATAAATCGAAACCGAGGAATCCCAAGACCGAAGATACCTTTTCGACGAACAACATAGAAGGATGGTGAGCCTTCGAAGGATGGAAATGAAGCAGAGGGTCGTGATGCCAGAGCAGCTGCTCGCAAAGAAAGGGCTCGTGAGGCAGAGGCTCGTGAAGCAGCGAATCGTGAAACTATGGCTCATGAAGCAAGGGCTCGTGCTCGTGAAGCAAGGGCTCGTGAAATTGAGGCGATTGAAGCAGAGGCTCGTGCTAAAGAATCAAGGGCTCGTGAAATTGAGGCGATTGAAGCAGAGGCTTGTGCTAAAGAATCAAGGGCTCATGGAAAAAGAAGTCATGAAGTAGAGGCGAATGAAGAAGAGGCTCGGGAATCAGAGAGTAATGAAGAAGATAACCGTGAAGCAAGGATTCGTGAAGAAAGGCTTCGTGAAGCTATTGCTCGAGCAGAGGCTTGTAGAGAAGACAATTATGGAGAAGAGACTCTTGGATAAGAGGATGTAAGTGAAGAAGATTGTGGTGTTGTTGGTGATGATGATTGTGATGGTATTGAAGATGATGCTGATGAAGAGGATGGAGATGACCAAGGCGAGGATGAGGAAGATGTCGAAGAAGAAGCTGAAGATGATCAAGCAGAGATTGAGAGAGATGAAGGATATGAAAGTGATGCAGACAGTGGAGATGATATATGGGACGATGAGAAGATTACGGATCCTTTGTCTTCTGATGACGATGCAGATGAGGAAGAGCAAATCCGTAGAGACCATGAAGATTCAGACGAACTACTAGCTTTGGGGAAAACATATAACTCTGCAGAAGATTTCAAACTTGCTGTGCTCAGGTATTCTCTAAAGACCCGATACGACATAAAGCTCTACAGGTCTCAAGCAATGAAGATTGGTGCTAAGTGTTCAGATACTGATGTCCCTTGTGGTTGGAGGATTTATTGCTCTTATGAGAAGAGGAAACATAAGATGCAAGTGAAAGTGTATATCAATGAGCATACTTGTGTCAGATCGGGTTATTCGAAGATGCTGAAGCGATCAACGATAGCATGGCTCTTTGCAGAAAGGTTGAGAATTAATCCCAAACTGACAAAGCAAGAGATGGCTTTAGAGATTTTAAGAGAATACAATCTGGTTGTAACCGATGAGCGATGTGGTAAGGTGAAGTCCAAGGTTGTGAGAGAAAGGGGAACAAGAGCAAACTTTATTTTCCCAAAACGACGTCGTTTTGAACTTAACCGAGTTTATTAACGGTGATTAACCCTGTTTACTTATTCTGTTAACTTAGTTAACGACGTATTAAATTTGGCTTAGTCAAATTTAGATGAGGCTTAAAATGGACAGTCAAGATAAAATGGTGCTTTAAATGGTCCAAGAGGAAGTTCGTGCCTTTTTCGAACCAAATTTGAAAGTTCATGCTTTTTTTGATCATTTTCCCACTCGGAAACCTTAAGGGGTTTCTTATTATTTTTTTGAAGAAAAAAAGAATTAAAAAGCATCAATCACGGGCCGCCATGTGTCGGTGGGGTTCGTGAATAGTGTAAGAAACCCATAAAAATCAGTTTTTAATTAGTAGTTTTTATAACCGATTCTTATATTGTTCATGAGACCCACGCAATAAAAATCTCTTAAAAAAACCCCCTTAATCATGCTCTAAGTAACATATATTAGCCGTAAATTGTAAAAAAAAAAATATCAAATCACAAGTTATAAAATCCGCTTTAAGAGACTATGTTAATGATAGTATAAGAATAGAATCTCTTAGAGCATCTTCAATGCAAAACTTCATTTTTTAAAAATGGAATAAAATGAAACATAGAGGAGAAATGTTTCAATCCTACTCCATTTTTCACTCCATAATAAAGTGACGAACAAACGAAAAATAGATTACTTCTTTTGTGAAGTAAATTATATTATAAAATAGTGTTTTTTTTTACTTCATAATCTATTTTATTTAATTTTAAAGTAAAAAATGGAGATGAGTTAGAGATGTTCTTAGAGCTCAAAATATAAAAAAAAAACCGCTAATGAGTAGACAAGATCAGTTTTCTTTCCAAAGAGAGAGAAATCTCTTTTGACGTTTTTTTGGATATTAGGAAGTTGAGAGCCGAATCTCGTAATCCCTAATCCCGAAACCATATCATATCATATCATATTAGGTTTGTCCCAGCGATTACATGAACCGAGGACATCTGACACAGTAGTCATTATCTGCATTTTGTGATAATGGCCTCTAGTTAAATCCCTTTACATTTTGTACTTGTGTTTGACAATTCCAATGCTAGCTCATCTGCAAATGATCTCCTTAACACCATTGATACTCCACAAGAAAAGAACATCAGTAGCTCTAAAAAGAGGAAGAAGAGCGCAAAACCATGTTCGTCTAAGAACATCAAGAATAAACTCAATGAAGCACAGACCGATAAAACTCAGGAAGGCAAAAAAAAACATCAAGAAAACTGCTTGAACCGAGCTCAGCTTCAGTTGAACAGAGGATGATGAGCTGGTAAATTTTAGGTACATTGAGCAACACTTTACGGCTGCAGGGAGCGCTGATACTAATCTACCTTTACCTAACTACTATGCAACAAACAGTTGCAGGAAACTGAAAGAGACTTCCACAAGCTCTTAATATAAGAAAGAACTAGTATATGTATGTGCCTCATAAGTGCATAACTTATGAAGTTATGATCATAAAACTAGAATTGTAAAATATTTTCTTAAATACCAAAACAAGACTGAAAGAAACAAATTCTTGACAAAAGAATCAAACTCTTAAGAGAGACTCCCACAAGCTCTTAATATAAGAAAGAACTAGTATATGTAGATCCTATGTATGTGCCTAATAACTTATGAAGTTATGATCATAAATTAGAATTATAAAATATTTTCTTAAATACCAACATAAGGCTGAAACAAATTCTTGACAAAAGAAGCAAACTCTCAAGAGTTTTGAATTTCAAACTGAACACAACGATAATTATAATAAGAATAAGAAGAAACTCTCTTAACAAAACACCTTTTCAAGAGGGAAGCTCAACATTTTATTCCCAAGACTCAAATCAAAGAGTAACACACATTTGTTTGATATTCTTTCTCTTTAGTAAGATGCTTCAGAGTTTTTCCAGCCTCCATAAGACTCCTCTTCAAAACCCCTGCTTCGGTTTTCCTACCAAACAAACACATTGTTCTTCAGCATCCAAACTTAATTGTTAAAAAAAACGAATCAAGAACGGTGCAAAACATCATTTGATTTATACCGAAGGTTTGAAGGATAGTGCGATCCAAATCTCGCCTTTGAACTCTTCATCCTTCACCACATTGTATGCAGCTGGTGGGATCTCTCCTTCCAAGAAAACCGCCTCCAATGGAATACTGCATTGTCTCCTTAATTAGATTTCTAAATCCAAATATCTTTATTAATTTGATTATGTGAAGATCTTACGTTGCTTCACCAAGGGGATCATCCTCTGTGCCAACATCTGTGTCAAAGATTTTGGCTTTTAACTCTGTAGTTCCTTCAGAGACATTGAAGATAAATGTCTCATTCCATTCCGGAGTTGTGCCTTGTCCTGACAAAACAAGATTCATTTTTTTTTTTTTTAAGTCTTGAAACACAAAGGATCTTGATTTGAGAGAACTGACCAGATGCAACGTTACTCTTCTGATCTTGAGTCCGGCAAGTGAGGACCACATAAGGATCCATGTTATCTGTTTTTAAGACAGCACGAGTCAGTCAAATTAAGAAGATTCAACCCATCTTTTGATCTTGATCTTTTGTCCATAACCATCATTTAGACTATAGATCAAGATTTATATAAATCTCAAATAGGAATGTGAACGTTGTTATCAAAGTTTCATAAACAGATCCACAAAAGTCCGATTCATTGGAATATCAGAGTGTGACTACCGTTTTAATAAGTAAATCTTTGATTCCCAAAAAGGTCGAAACATTTAAACACGTGAACATAGACTGACAAGAAAGTGATCATACGAAAGCTTACTCAGAAAATCAGAATCCTCGAGACCTTTGGCACTGACAAGAACAACCTCAAGCGTTCCATGTGACATTTTTTTTTTCTTCTTCTTCTCTTCTGATCTTTTTCTTACAAAAGGAATCTCAGAGAAAGTGAGAGAGATTCAGATCCCAAATAGAGAGGTGTGAGGCTTTTGTCTGATTGGTTGGATTTTTAATAAATCTGTCCTTTTCGATTCTAGTGATCGTCTTCCCGCACGACAAATGGAAATTTATATTTTGGGTTTTACCTGTAGCGCGTGAGCGCGTGTATCTTACTCACTTCTTATCTGAAAAAATACACTTGGCTTTATAAAATAAATCACATAAAAAATCAAAATAACCAAAAGAAAATAAGTTTCATTAAAAAGGTAAAAATATATTTATACTTCTATATTTAGTTAAAATAGATTTATGTTTAGATGTGAATGGTAGAGTTTCGGAGGTAGGATTTAGAATTTAAAATAATAATAATCATTAAAAATTTTAAAAATAATTTTTAAAACAGTTTAAAAAAATTGGATTCCAAAATAAAATTTAGAAAATAATTCAAAAAATCTAAAAATTTAAAATGAAAAATCTTCTTTGAACAATATTTTTTATTATTTATTTAAATATTTATTATATTTAAATATCTATAGAGTAAGTGTATAAGTATATTTTACGTGTTTAATTCTTTTTTATTATTTTTCTCCTTTTGTGATCTTTTAGTAAAAATAAAAACCTTTTTGAGATCTTTTGGTATATTTGCTCTTCATTTACATTCATATTCTGTATTAAGAATAAGTTGGACTTAACTTAAAAACTAATAATATTGTTAAAGCTGAGGGAAACTATTGTTTTTTACTGATCACCCAAGAAGAGATATAGTACAAAGGTTTTTGGTTAAACTCCATTAAAAAGAAAGAAAAGAAATTTTGTATACATATATTAAATTCTCTATTTATATATATTGTAAGACTCTTTTTCAGTTAGAATTTGAAGATCTCAAACACCTAACTTGTCAAATAGATATACAAATTGTTGACTTCGAGTACTTTAGTGTGAAGATCAGCATGATATTCAATTGTAATGACATGAGAAATTACAAAATTGCAGCAGATGATTTCACCTCATATAAAATTACAATACTGTAAATATGTTTGGTTCATTTGTGGAAAATTGGATTGGTTGCTATATGCACAGAAAATTTGTTGGCACAAATGATCTTCATTGGAGTATCTTTGATTATGCCAAGAGATCAAAGAGTCCCTTTAATCCATATATATATATATATATATATATATATATTTGAACTGTAAGTGTGATTGATCTATTTTTCGCTTTAGCGGAAAAAGTAAAACTCTATCTTATTTTTCCGTCTTCCGTGAGGCCTGAGAATCTCCGAAAATATAATAAAGACCATGATTTTATTCCATTAGTTTGTCAAAAGGACAAGCATTACTAAGACCACACTCATAAATAATATTAAGACAATACTTGCATTTAAAGACATAGATAACATTTTGTCCACAAACTACTTCAGTGCTTAAGAAGTATTTCAAAATACCCAAATATTTCACATGGAAACATGTGTCAAAAATAATATTTGAACTAGGTGATACTATAGAAATATTTTCATTAATCACTAGATCATCGACATATTACCAAGAACCCGAGTTGATAAATAGTAATTGTATCGGTGTTGGAGAAAATAATGTCAAGTAGCGCGGTGGAGCTTCAAGAACTAACAAAGAGGTTCTTGTCTCGACCTGCATAAAGATATGTGCAGTCTACTTGATACCCGAGTAAAAGTCGGTACTTGATTCGGTTCGGTTCGAAAAAATAAGTACTTACTACAATCAAATCGAGTAACAAGTAAGTAGAATTTATTACTCGCAAGTACAAGTCAAGTATCAAGTTCATTTTTTTTTTAACTACTTGACTCGTTATTTGTTATCATTTACTTATTCCATTACTTGATTTATAAAAAGTAGTATACCGTTCCATTACATTTTAAAATCATGTAGACTATGTTTAGCGTCTAATCGGTGCATTAAACTCACATTTTTGTGGCAACATTAACAGTTTTGAACTGGTTTGGTTTGATGAATAAAAAAACAGGTTTGGTTTAAAACTCAATATATTGCTTTATGCCTTGCTTATTATTCTTGATATTATTTGATAACGGCATCGTGTTTATCAGTTTGGTTAAACCTGAAAGCATCTTTATATATAAAATAGTATTTTTTGTGAAGTTGTCATCTCATCAAACAAACTCACTACAAATTAACACCTCATTTTAATTATTAAAAATTTATTAAACAATCCACATTTATCACTCTTTTATTATTTATGCTAAATATATTAACACAATATTAAATAGTCTATATATTTTAATGATTAAATATGAATTAGACACAAACCAATTGTCAACTTTATATTTTAAATATTGTTTTAACATAATTTTAAACAAACATTTTAATGATTAAAGATGATTTAAACTCAAACCAATTATAATTTTAAAAATTTAATCAATATTTTAGCACAAATATTGAAAAAATATAAAATTTAATTTTTTTGTTGTACTAATATATTTATATTTTAAGTACTTTAAAGAAGTATATAATCATTTACATCATGTATTTTATAACTGAAATAAATATTAAAATATTTACATAATTTATAATTGAAATACAAGTAAATAAGTAAAAAAGAATCCGAATAGTCATTTATCATTTGATATCATAGACCATAAAAACATGAGAATTTTTTTAAATAAGTATTCAAGAAAATTTATATTGTTTCATTAAGCACTATAATCATCTACAATATATAAAACCATCTACGTCATATATTTTATATTATTTTAATATTTATTTTTAATATATATTGGTTTGAAATAAATATTAAAATATTAAAATATTTTCATTATTTTATAATTTAAATAATGTAAATAAACTAAAAAGAATATGAATAGTCATTTACCAATTGATATCATAAATGAAAAACAACATAAATTATTAAAAATAGTATTAATAAATTTAGTTGTATTAATCTATTTGTGTTAAGCTTTAAATTTTCTATTCAAAAATTAATGACCATTGTTAATCAAAACTTATACTTAATAATACTTTTAACATTATATATAAGTAAATAATTTAAAGTAAAATCAGAATATTAATCAATACAATAAAATATTTCACTTTAATGATAATATATAGTAATTTATTAATATGTGACAAGCCATTTATATTAAATAAATTTAATGTAAAAAATCATTTAAAAAATTAATTAATATCATTTTGTTTTGCATATCATAATTATATATTTGGATAACATGGTATACTTGGACATTAAATATAATAACATATACAAAATTCAAACAAACATTTATCTTTATGACTAATAAAATTAGTAGGTTTTCAAGTTGCATAACTAATTTAAAATATTTTTAGTATATGCATTATTCATATTTATATGTTAAATTCAGATAACTATAGTTATAAGAAATTTGCTTAATATTAAAGTTAAAATAGAACAAATATCGAAAATAAAATAACACATTCACATTTTCGTGAATTGTTTTCATAGATAAACAATTATATGATTTATAAAAAGGACGATAACAAAATAGTGAAGTTAATGTAACTTATTATTGAAAGTAAAATAAAAAATAAATAAAACATAATTATGTGAACATAAGATCTAAAGTTATTATCTCTAAATAATTGTGAAAAATAAAATTCATTACTTACTTACTTAAAAATCTTAAATATAATTTTAATTACTAATAATAAAAAATATATACCTCAAGAGTTCAACAAGAACGCAATATCAAATAAAATGACAAAAAATAAAGAAGGGAAAAAGTGCAACTAAATGACTTATACAAAAGAAACAAATTAGAAAAATGTACACCGACATAATACAAATAGAACATAAACTTATTCAAACAATCACAATAATCGTATTAGAACAGTTAGTCAACTGAGAAAAATTAAGCAAAATTAATACTTGACCATTTTACAACAAAAAAATTCAACGGAAAAAAGATAAGAAAATAAGAAAATAACAAAAAAATAATTATCAACACATAATACAACCAAGCCCTATAAGACAAAACACAAAATTTAAACACTTTGAGATTGTCACATGAGATTCCACGTTAAAAAGTTTTCTCTTCACAACGCGACACGTGTTCCAAACATTAAAACAATGCTATTTATTAAATATAGCAGTATAACAATATGTTACTTATATAATATAATTTAATAATATATATGATGTTTATGATATGATCTTCATATTTAAAATGTTAATTTACACAATTTTATATTTTGTTTCAAGTTTGAAATTCTTTTTTCACTTTTATCAAACTAAGTAAAACATTTTTTTGGTGACAAATATGTGTGCTAATATTTATTTATTTAACAAAATTATGAATTTATTAATTTTAAATTCATGAACTTTATTATTGATATTAACTTTATATATAGTAAAAGAAAACAGAAAACATATTTTACTTAAAAGTTATAATATAAAAAACTTTTTATGTTTTAGTAAAACTGAGATCTAATTCATAAAATACTACAAAAGCTAAATATATTTATTGTTTTTTGGTATTAAACTTAATAGATCGAATACCAGCGGTATATAAATCGAACCAAATTAAATTATCTATGGTTTTATTATGGTTGCTATTTTTATAAATCAAAATATCTAAAATTCAAAATCCGGATTGAACATCTCTACAAATTAACAAAAATTACAAACATATGTAAGATTGTTAAAAAAATCTCACAAATATGGTATTAGAAGTTAAAGACTTGAAGATTACTTGACTAACGAGTAAATACTCACACCACCAAACCAAAAAAATTACAGATACATACAACAACCTTATTTTCCGGTAATAAAAAACCTCAAACATGATTCACAAACCCAGTTAATAATACCTTACAAAAAAGGTTGAGCCCAACACTTTTAACAAACCTAGAATAATACATTCAATCACTAGAAGAACTTTCATAAGGTCCAATCAAACGTACTCGCTTCAAAATCCACCAATTTTTAAATCATACAATACACATCTTTTGCAAATACAAACCTAAAACATAAACCACAAAATTATATAAAAATAATAACCTAGAACATAAATAAAGTATGGGCCAACCCTAGTTTCCTATATTTATGAGATAGATATAATCTCTTGCCATTTTATCATCATTGATTGTTATTAAGAGATTAATATATCCTAACGAGTATTAGAATAGAAGTTTTTATATAGTATGTAACTTTCCTTCTAGTTAGCATTAGGAAGCGTGTATGTATATATTAATATACTAGGTGATTACCCGCGCGCATGCGCGGGGTGAAACGTATATATTAATAACTATTAAATATCAACTTTTATCGTCCAAACTATGTCATAAGTCTCCAAACATATGATCATGGACCGTCAATATAAAGTTGATTATAAGGTCATGTTTGTTGATATTTTTTAAACCTATATAATTTACATTGAGCTTCAATAATATTATCTAATTGTTATAGTTCACCATCTCACTTCGATATGAAAAATCGTAATTTTAAAATGATATGATTAAATAACATTAGAGATACGTGCTTGCGCCGAATAAACATTAATTATGTATACAAATTATTTATAAATATTATTATTTATTTTTGTTAATTTACATATTATACAATAATAAATATATTGAATAATTGAGTTGATAAAAATCAAAATAAATCATTTACTTATAAAATTAAATGATATTGACATAGATATATATTATATAATATGAATATTTATTTATTGAAATTTGGTACTCATATGATTTTATTAACATTTTTATATTTGCTATAACAAAAATAATATTTTTACTAATATGAATATTTATTTACCGGGCTTCCAACTCAATTTAAATTTTGAAATTAACATTTTATGTATTTTTAATATGATATATATATTAATTTAAATGATATTGAAATAAATATATATATATATATATAATTTGAATATATATACTAAATAAGATTAATATTTATATGATTTTTTGATCATTTGTATCTTGTTACAATAAAAAAATTAAACCATTAATCAAAAAATTTCAACATAGATTTTTAGCAGTCTTGATAATTTATATTAAACAAACTCAAAATATAGCATATAAGTAAAAAAATTTTTTTATTACATACTTATGTGATTGTTAAATTTCTTTTAAAAATGTAAAATTGAAAAAATGATGGAAGATACATAAATTGTTATCAGATCGTATATTAATATGTTGTAATAACATGTGACTATCGAAATATGTTGTAATCAAACGTGGCTACCAAGATATGTTGTAATGTTTCATATAAGTATATAATTAATATATATGTATTTTATATGATATATATTATAATTTAAACAATATTAAAATACATATATATATTATTTAATCTGAATATATATATATTAAATAAAACTTCATATTCATATGATTTTATGATTACTTGTATATTTCTATAACAAAACATTAATTATGGAAAAAGTACTAATACTTTTGGAATTATGAATCAATTATTTTTGTATCTTTTTCCATATTTCTATTGTTCTCATAAAATTTTTATTGTAAGGATTTTAACTGTTTTAATAATTTATAGTCGTTTTGAAAAATTCAAAATATAATATATAATAAAAAAATCTAGATTTTTTATTACATGGTTAATATGATGTTTAATATTTTTAATAACATAAATTAAACAAAATTGATGAAGGATATAAAAAATATTAACAAATATTTATTATGCAAAACATTAATTGTCACATATATGTTAATCATATTAGATAATTCCGTAGCTATTATTTAAGAAAAGAATGTAAAATATTCTTTTATCGACTACTAATCAATATGCATGTTAATTTAATAAAAGTATAATTTATATTTTGAAAGACCAACTATATATATATATATATAATTTGAATATATATTAAATGAGATTTAATATTTATATGATTTTATGATTATTTGTATCTTGTTACAATAAAAAAGTTAAAGCATTGATAAAAAAAATTCAACGTAGATTTTTAGAAGTATTAGTAATTTATATTAAACAAACTCAAAATATAGCATACAAGTAAAAATCTTATTTTTTTATTAAATACTTATGTGATTGTTAAATTTATTTTAAGAATATAAAATTGAAAAAAATGATGGAAAATACATAAATTGTTATCAGATCGTATATTAATATGTTGTAATGACATGTGACTATCGAAATATGTTGTAATCAAACGTGGCTACCAAGATATGTTGTAATATTCCATCTAAGTATATAATTAACATATATGATATATAGTTTGATTTAAACAATATTAAAGTACATATGTATATAAATTTAATCTGAATATCTGTTAAATGAAACTTTATATTCATATGATTATTTGTATCTTTTTATAACAAAACATTAATTATGGAAAAGTACTAATAGTTTTGGAATTATGCATCAGTTAGTTTTGTATCTTTTTCTATATTTTCATTGTTCTCAGAAAATTTTCATTGCAAAGATTTTAAAGGTTTTAATAATTTATAGTCGTTTTAAAAAATTCAAAATATAACATATAAGAAAAAAAATCTAGATTTTTTATTACATAATTAATTTGATTGTTTAATATTTTTAATAAAATAAATTAAACAAAAATGATGAAGGATACAAAAAATATTATCAAATCTATATTATTCAAAACATTAATTGTCACATATATGCTAATCATATTAGGTAATTCCGTAGCTTTTATTTAAGGAAAGAATGTAAAGTATATTTTTATGCACTACTAATCAATATGCATGTTAATTTAATAAAAGTATAATTTATATTTAGATGGACCAACTTTTTCCTAAGGATTCTGAAAGTCATTTTGGTGATGACACGTGGCTACACTTTAAAGTTGTAATGCTCCAGAATTAATATATAGGGGATGTACCTTGAGGTCTTTAATTAATAACAAGAACAACTTGTATTATGAAACTTTTCATGGTATCATACATATTCAATGATTTTGTTGGACTAAAATAGCGCTTCCATATCTTGTGATTAAAAGAGTTTGGTCATGGTGATGACAATTGGGGAAGAAGAAGATGACGATCCGAATGATGACGTGAAGGCATGGACTAGCGAATTTTTGCAACGACAACTTCGACCTAACTTCTTATTTGATATCAACTGGTCTGATCTTCGACCTCATGACTTTTGACCTCACGACCTTCAACCTCACGATTCTCTCTTTGATCAACAACGATGTTACAATGATCTCGAACTGATGAAAACAAACCTCCCGAGATTGAATTCAAAGAAAACTGAATTTGAGGAAACATAACTAACGACCCAACGAACCGTTGAAACCAAACCAAATGCATCATCCTGATGATTCTGATGATCATCGTGACAAAACGAAAGTACTAACAACTAACTTGAACTTGAAGATTTTTAGTTCAAGTTGGACATAAAAAAATTGTATGCTCCAACTTGACGAAAGATATTAGGGGATATAAACATATCTTAAGAGAGCATGTATTAGAATAGAATATTAAAATATAATATTTTCATATTAAGTAAATTCCTCTTCTAGATAGCATTAGGAAACATGTATGTATAAATATAGATCTTGAAGCCCTTGATTATTAACAAGAACAACTTGATATTATCAGACTTCTTAATCGTCATTAAGTTTAAAACATTAAGTTGAATAAGAAAAAACAATTTATTTTTCTGGACAACATTTAAAAACTTAAAATTATAATCAAAATTTGTTTTCCAAATAAATATACCCGCAAATTCAAAAGAGCGGATCAACATCTAGTCACTATATATAATACAAGGTCATTTCCGTAGAAAAGTATATGTAAGCTTAGGAAATTAAGTTTAGTTTACTGTAATAGATTATTTAATCAATTTTTATGGTTAATTAATGGAGGTAAAAATCAAAATACCATTAATGAAAATTCTAGGATATATTTATTTCAGTGACAATTTGTATAAATCACACATAAACTAAAAGTTAATTCTAATGTGCATTTTTCTTTTAATATGATAGATGTTTATCAAATTTGTAAAACCAAAGAAACTACAGGTTCACATCACTTTTTTAAAACATGCTCATTCTCTATATTTTGTCAAAGAATCGTGATTTAATTAAAAAATCATCATCATCATGTTCTATTTTCGATCTCTCTCCATACTATATTATCTTAGTTTATATTTTATGAAATTAAACAAAGAAACATGAACATATTTGATATATATTACTAAAATAACCCGAAGTATTTCATATTTTCATATTTTTATTTTTTTATTAAGGGTTTACAAAATTTTGTTTTTGTTTTACGCATAGTTGTTGATAATAATAACTTTCTAAGCAGTAAGAGTAAGGAAAACCCATATAATTTGGTCTAAACCATCTAAATCTTTTATTTTAAAATCCTTTTTTTTGTCAACTTATTTTAAAATCCTTAATCCTTGAAAAGTAGAAAACAAAGTCCCAAAAAACACATGGAGGAGTATACATGCAGCTCAGCAGCTGATGAGTCAAGGTGCAAGAGTGATTATTGGAAATGGTCAACAAACCAATGTGTGGCAAGAGAAATGGGTGAAGTGTAGGCCGGCACGAGGAGTGCAAAAGATTAATATATCAATTAACCGGCAGCGACGACAGTTGGACCCCGAGATGAAAGTTGGAGAGTTGTTGATAAAGGGAACTAGAGAGTGGAACATGCCTTTACTGCATGAGTTGTTTCCCCAAGAAGAAGTTGCGCAGATTGAGAGAATAAGACCAGGGGGTATAAACAGTGGAGACACGTATGGATGGGAGTATACGAAGACTGGACTCTACAGTGTCAAATCCGGGTATTGGGTGCAGAAAAATGTGATAGAAGGGAACTTGTCGGTAGTACAAGCCTCCCAACCGAGTTTAGACAGTCTATACCAAGCTGTATGGAAGTTGAAGACAAGCCCAAAGATCCATCATTTTCTGTGGAAATGCCTGAGTAACTCCTTACCAACTGCAGAGAACATGATGCACCGGCACATCGCTAAAGAGGCGAACTGCCACCGTTGTGAACATGGAGCAGAATCAACAAATCATATGCTTTTCCAGTGCCCCTATGCAAGAATGGTATGGGCATTTTCTCCACTTGCAGATCCAAAAGGCGGTGTGCTGTCTCACTCACTATACTCTAACATGCATCATGTATTGCAAAATAAACAAGATGGAAGTCTTGGGGAAGAAATGTTAGAGGTTGGCCCTTGGATCATGTGGAGATTATGGAAAAATAGGAATGCATATCTGTTCCAGGGGAAGGAGTTTGATGGACCAAGCACTGTTTTAAAAGCAATAGAGGACGCTAGGAACTGGAAGAAGCAAAATGAGGTAGAAGCAAGAGTGGGTACAGCCTCGACAACTAACCCCTCTCCCTCGAGATGGAAGCCACCGCCAGACCAATGGATAAAATGTAATATTGATGCCTCTTGGCAATCAAACACAGACGAAGCTGGTGCTGGATGGATAAGTAGAGACAAGAGTGGGAAGTTGTTATGGGCAGGGGCTCGGAAATTTCAAAGTTTGGGTTCTGCAGTTGCAGCGGAAGCAGAGGCCATGAGATGGGCGGTTACAACAATGGTAAACTTTGGATATAAGAGGGTTATAGTGGAATCAGACTCACAGGTTCTGGTTAAGATGCTAAGAGGAGAAGAAGTGCTATGGCCTAAGTTAAAACCAATCATCCAAGATATTACCCAAACTTTGAAGAGGACCTCAGATTTTGTGATAGATTTTCACCCAAGGGAAGGAAACAAGGCTGCTGATAGGATAGCAAAGGAAGCTTTTTCATTTATGAATAATGCTCCTAAGTTATATTCTATAGAGCCAGTGTGGTTAAAGTCTGTTGTAGAGACTGATAAACCATGTGTATGAAACTTGTGGTCTAAGTAAAGTTGATGTTGAGAAAAAAAAAAAAAAAAAAAAAAAGTCCCAAAAAACACTACCTGTTTACCTTCCAATCCTCTACTTAAAAAATATTATAACCAAGGACGGATCCACCTTGTTAGGTACAAGGGCATGTGTCCCAAATTAAAAATATATTAATTTATTTTTAGATGGCATATAATAGGTTAAAGTGGTTTAATGGTTCCGAATGTCATGTCAGCTTTAACATCCTCGGTTCGAAATCACATAGATCATGTCTTTTTTTTTCATTTGCCTCTTTTTGTTGACTATTATCATTAAAAGCCCACAGAGCACAAATACATATTAGTATCGGACTTTAAACAAATGAGGCCCAAAAACTTACATAAAGTAAAAAATTTAATATAAAATGGATGAAACAATCAAATTAGTTTTCTTTCTAGGCGTCAGCCGACTATGACATCACGAAACATGTAACAAAGTATGTGTTCTAGCCTCTGCGAGTTGGAATCGCTTCTCCATTCTCCTCCACTCCATGACCGAAGTTTTGCGCATCAACTTTATGGTCTTGATGCTGATACTAATTAGACAAAGTACTTTTTGATCGTCCACCACCATCTTCTACATCCTTCCTCAGCTAGGCGAAAATGAGCGCGTCGCCGTCTTCAGTGAAGATTAAACCGAAGCTCTCATATGTCCACTAAGGATTACAACTTAGCAAACATGATATTACCCTCATCAGCTTAGAAGAATTTAAGTGAAGAAGATAAGTCCGGAATAAGAATTTGTTTAAGAGAGTTGCCATAGAAATATGATCAGAAGATCGAATATTTTATTTATCTCAATCTCAATCAAAGAAGATAGAGAACTTGAAGATGGGCTTTAACTCAGATTAGATACAGAACAAAAACTCGCCAAAACGAATATAAGTCGATCGTTACAAAAAAACTCGTCAAAGCAGATATATAATCCAACAAGCAGAACAAAAGATCGATTTAACGATCGATCAAAGGATTATAAACAACAAAAAATAATCATCTCAATCCCTCTAAAAGATTTAGATTGATAGGAGGGATGAAATAAAGCTTTTCTCTAAGAGAGAGAAAGCTTTATCTAATTTGTATTTTATTCTATTTTCCTCCCGCATGATTCTATATAAATTCAAATAATTCTAAGAGCCATCTCGTGAGTATTAGATTTAGAGCACCATTAACCCTACCACCCCTAATGGGGTGCTTATTTTTTTTTTTTTTTTTTTCTTTTCTGATTTTTTTTTTTTTAAAAAAAAAAAGATTTGCTCAATGATGAGCTGACACGTGGCGTGAATAGTGCAAGCACCCTTGATTAAGGTTGCTTAATTAGGCACTATAAACACCAATGCTTATCTTGGGAAGTGGGATTTTGTGGGAACCAAAGGTAAAAACCCTTGGTTAATTGTGCTCTTATGCAACAGACAGTTGCTTTCAGAATTATTTGAATTTATATACTTATTTTATTCAAATAATTCTAAGAGCCCGGTTCTCGTTTGTTTTTTGGATCCCCCACTGATTATAACACATAGCTGTTGACAATTACTATAACTTAGTGCATGGACAACCCAATAATAACCAATCTAATGCTTAATTATCTGAAAACTATTTAATTATTATCTTAAAGTTATTTAATTATTATCTAAAAATAGAAAACATAATCCAAGAAGCTTAAAGTACCCATCTTATCCCTCCAGTCCTCGTGGATTGATTTGGTCTACACTCGTTATCCATTAATCCAAAAATAGGTTAAGAACAGGCAAACGATATCTTTTTTCTGTTCAAACAAAATCTTTTTTTCTGGTCAAGAAATAGGTGTAAAGTGTATCACTTTCCTCATCCCTTATATAATAACAAACCTTCACGAGTTTAATTCCCAACATCAAAAAAGATATTTCTCCATCTCAACCTCTCCCTTTATTTCGTTCACGGCGACGTTAAAGACTCTTTACTTTCTCTCTTGATTTGCTCAAAAGTATCGATTTTGCCAAGTGGGTTTACGTTTAGAACGATGGGTTCTTCCGTGGAGCAGTGCATTTTGGTGACTGGTGGTGCTGGGTTCATTGGGACTCACACTGTTGTTCAGCTTTTGAATCAAGGCTTCAAGGTTTCTATCATTGACAATCTTGATAACTCTGTCCTTGAAGCTGTTCATAGGGTTCGTGAGCTTGTTGGTCCTGACCTCTCCACCAAGCTTGAATTCAATCTGGTCAGTACCCAATTTAAAAGCTTGAATTTTAATGTAACTTTTGACTCTTCTAGGAATTAAGATTCTGTTTGCGTGATCACCAAGAAAAGTTGTTTTGTTATCCATAAATGCTTAGTTTATTAATTCATAGGTGTCTTGATTCATTGCAGGGTGATTTGAGAAACAAAGGGGATATTGAGAAACTCTTTTCCAATCAGAGGTAATGTTGAGACTCAAATTCATGAATATATATATATATTTTTTGATCAGGTGAAATGATTCTTCTCTAAGTGGTAAAACAGATTTGATGCTGTGATTCACTTTGCTGGTCTCAAAGCTGTGGGTGAAAGTGTTGGAAACCCTCGTCGTTACTTTGATAACAACTTAGTTGGAACTATCAATCTCTATGAGACTATGGCCAAGTACAACTGCAAAATGGTTAAGACTATGGAAACTTTCACTTTTATGGTTTAATGGTTAGAATGATTCACATTGGTAGGCTTACAAATTGTTTGTGATGCTGGAATATATATATGCAGATGGTGTTTTCGTCGTCTGCAACAGTTTATGGCCAACCTGATGTAGTCCCTTGTGTGGAAGACTTTGAGTTACAGGCTATGAATCCTTATGGTCGCACTAAGGTACTATGATCACATCAAAATTGTCATCTTGAATGTATTTGATCTCAAATCTGTTTTTTATGAGTCCATGTTCTTGAAAGTTATGTCATATCTATTTGTGCAGCTGTATCTTGAAGAGATAGCTAGAGACATTCACGCGGCAGAACCAGAGTGGAGGATAATTCTTTTGAGGTACTTTAATCCTGTTGGAGCTCACGAGAGCGGAAGGATTGGAGAAGATCCAAAGGGCATACCAAACAATCTCATGCCTTATATCCAGCAAGTTGCGGTTGGAAGATTACCTGAACTCAATGTGTTTGGACATGACTATCCTACAAAGGATGGTAGCGCGGTACAACATCTATAGTTACTGTCCTTGTAGTAGTAAAAAAATGGTTTGAATCTATGATGATAGATTGATTAACTAACATACATTACTTGCAGGTCAGAGACTACATCCATGTAATGGATTTAGCAGATGGACATGTGGCTGCATTGAACAAGCTATTTAATGATCCAAAGATTGGTAAAACATTTTAACTGTTTGAAGGGTTTTGTGTTGGTGGATTATGATTTTGAGAATGTTTCATCTTAAACTTAGGTTGTACTGCTTATAATCTTGGGACTGGTCAAGGAACTTCTGTCTTGGAAATGGTTTCTGCTTTCGAAAAAGCTTCTGGCAAGGTGAAGTTTCAATCCTTTTCTCACTTCCCCAATTAGGGCAATGGATTTTATGTGAATGAGATGGAAGATTTGCTAGTGTCGAAAAATGTTTTGAAAAAAAAGATTTCTTATGCAGAAAATCCCAATGAAGTTATGTCCAAGAAGAGCTGGAGATGCAACAGCTGTCTATGCTTCAACTGAGAGAGCTGAGAGAGAACTCCGATGGAAGTAAGTTATCATACAATCTTGCTTGTGAATTAAGAAAGAATATATGTTCACTCTATGCTCATGGATATACAGAGAAGTATACTTGCTGTTGAATAAGGGACTGATTCTTTTTGATTTTTGTATATGAATCAAGAAAGCAATATGTTCATTCTATGCAATCTTCACGCTCAGGGGATATACAGTTGATTAGTTTCTTACATGAATTTCAAGAACCATAATTTGAATAAGGGATTTATCTTTTATGTGTTTGAGATATCAAGTGAATAAGGGACTGATTCTTTGTGATTTATTTATTAGGGCACAATATGGAGTGGATGAGATGTGCAGAGATCAATGGAACTGGGCAAGTAAGAATCCATGGGGTTTCCAGGAAAAGCCTTGACCTTCTTCATTTTCTCTTGTTTTTTGTTTTTCACCACTCAACATAAAGAAAAAGAATAAGAATTGTAATGAACGAGTTTCTTCCAGTTAATAAGAATTTACGTTAAGCTGTAACGATATCAAGTTATCAACTAATCATGAAACAAGATGTAGTCTTGTTAAGCAAGTAAGAACCAAAAGATGTTTAAATACTTCAACAAGATTTAACTATACTGTGTATTACATATCACAAACAAGCAAATATAAAACTACAACTTGATCAATTGTTGAACCCCTTAATACTTTCTTGGGTTCCTCGCTGCTCATGATACATGTATCCGCATATTTGCAAGTTAGTTTCTTCTAGACTTCTTCCCCATCTTCATAGTTGCTACTCTTGAGGATGTTGTATTTGCAGAGAGGACAAGTAGCGTTAATGTAAAGCCACTTGTCCACACAACTACAGTGGAAATGGTGGCCACAAGGAAGTTCCCTAAGCTCTGTCTCGTCTTCATAAGCTGAAAGACAAATGCAGCATTCCTGTAGATTCACAAACACAGAGCCCGGTTCTCGTTCGTCAAAATCCATAACACAGCAAAGTAATCAGGTTACTAATCGAGAAGAAGTGAACTTTTGTGTTACTTACTGCATCCTCATGAGGAAGGGTATGTTCGAGGGGTGAATCTGTACCACATTCGGTCATCATTCCTCCTGAATCTCCTTGTGGTTGTTCTTCATCAACAGTATGTTTCTCAGACTCACCAACCTTTCGGAATTTAAACTTTGTAAGTTGGTCAATGTCTTCTTTAGACGCTCCTTCCTGCATTTTCAACTGATATTCATTACAGAATAATTGCAAATTTTCTTGAAGGTACAAACAGCAAAACAGTTTTGTGAGAAGTTACCTGTTCTGCCACTGCATATAGAACTGCAATGATGCAAGGCAAGCAGCAGCAAACAGCAATGCCGATAAGACAAGCAAGTGCAACGCAGAAAACCACAAAGAAGACATCGAAACCGAGAAAGACTATACACAACCTACAACACAGCAACCAAGTCAAGACCCTGAGAAACAATCCGAGAGATATAAGAGAAGGAGAAACAACTAACCAGTAAAGCTGAGGAGATCTTTGTGCTAACTCTTGTCCACCAGAAGATACCCAGTAGAATCCAATGATCCACCATATAAACGAGAACATAGTATTTGCAGATTCTAGATGCTTAGTAAAACTGCTTAAGACATGGTTACAGAACATTACTTTAGCCAAATAATCACATCCAAACACAAGTGATCTGCATAAAGAAGATACCTTTTGCTTTCACTCTCTAATTGTCCTAGCACCAAGTATTGATCCCTATTATTCCTTCTCCTTGTACTCCTCCTACGATACTCAACACAAACACAGACCATATGCATCAAACATTGCAACCCATACCCAACAATCCAAACCCTAAGCGGCGTATTGGGCTTCTCATGTCTGCTAAGCACAAGAACGGATGTAGCAACGGCGACGAAAGCGAGGTTCCAAAGGAAATCAAGAACCACCACGGGCTTCGAGTAAGCCCAATCGCTTTGCCTCTCCTCGAGCTGCTCAGCCGCTGATTCACGAACGAGCATCGACGGCTCTCGAATCATTGTCATCCTCCCGCTGCTTGCATGCCTTAGTAATCTTGCAGCTTCTCTTAGCCCTTGTCTCCTCACCGACCTCCTTCCTCCTCCGGTTAAAAGCAAAGGCCTCGCTTCGTTCTCTGTAGTCTCTATTGGCATTTTTTTTTGTTTTTTTTTTGTGCCTTCAGCAAATTGATCTCGATTCGTTGAAATTGTTAAAACAGTGGAGAAATTACAATCTCAGAGACAAAACCGGAGTAGCTTAGGGTTTCGATTCGACAGAGAGAGGAAGAGAGAAAGAAGATGAAACGCATAAATGGGAAACACGTGATTTATGTCTGAATTGAAATTATAACAAAATCAATTTAATATTTTTTATCTCCTTAAACGACAGCCAACCAAAAATGCGAGGCATATATGTAAATATCGAGGTTTTATAAATGGGTGTATAAAATAAATTTCAATACTTTGGTTCAGATTTTGTATTCTTCTATTTTTACAAGTCGTTTAATGAAAAATGACAAATAAGCGGGGGTATATATTTACGTCTCGAGTTATTTTTGGGGTCATTTCTGATAATTAACATAGTATGGTCCATAATTCGTATTCGTCTTAGTTTCCAGGCCCTTTAATGCATATTGATCGTCCCTCCTAAATGTAAAACCCTTGGAGCAATTTTCCCTCCAATCCAGAAAATCCCCAAATCTCATCGGTGGTCGGACATTCTCTCTCTGTCTCTCTTCTGAAGGACAATGGCGTCATCGTCTTCAAACTCTTCCGGCGGCGGTTACGAGATCCCGTGGGTGGAGAAATACAGGCCGAGCAAAGTGGTGGATATCGTTGGAAACGAAGATGCGGTCTCAAGGCTTCAAGTCATCGCTCGGGACGGCAACATGCCCAATCTCATTCTCGCCGTGAGATTTACTCTTCCTAATTGCTCAGTCTCTCAATTTCAGTCACTAGGGTTAATGAGAACGGAATTGGGTTTGTCTCTTATGTAGATTTCTTAGGGTAAAGCTTGTCACTTTTAGGGTTTTGAACAAAGTATATTGATGGCTTGATCTGTTCATTATAAAGCTTGCATTTTTAATGTTCACTGGACTCTAAAGTAAGGACTTTGTTTAGTACAACTTGATATGTGCTGTTTGTTTGATATCCACAGGGTCCTCCTGGAACGGGTAAAACCACTAGCATTTTGGCTCTTGCTCACGAGCTACTCGGCCCCAATTATAGAGAAGCTGTTCTGGAGCTCAATGCATCTGATGATAGGTAGGTTTATTTGTGATTACCAATGGGATTTGATGTTCAGCTGGTTTTGTAACTTTCTTGATTTGTGTTCCATCTTCATTTCATTGTTCTTGTTTTTTTTCCTGGTTTTGGTATAGGGGTATCGATGTTGTTAGGAACAAGATTAAGATGTTTGCTCAGAAGAAAGTTACACTTCCTCCAGGGCGTCATAAGGTCGTCATTCTTGACGAAGCTGACAGGTTCGTGTGGCGTTTTTTTCTCTTCTCTGCATTTTACACCGTTTCCTTTGCTACGAGTTCACTATGGTGTTTTCATTTTGTTTTTGTTTGTGAAATCAGCATGACATCTGGAGCACAACAAGCCTTGAGGAGAACTATTGAGATCTACTCAAACTCTACTCGGTTTGCACTTGCTTGTAACACCTCAGGCAAGATTATTGAGCCCATTCAGAGTAGATGTGCCCTTGTTCGATTCTCTAGGTTATCTGATCAGGAGATACTAGGCCGTCTCATGGTGGTGGTTCAAGCTGAGAATGTATGGATTCTTACATTTTTCTTTCCTTCTGCATGTTTACATACTATGATTTATATCCCCTGTTTTGCCTTTGGCTCAGCAATGACATGGGTTTCTGTATATAATCATAGTTAAGAAAACTAAGCAATATGATTAGCTGAACATTTTCGAAGTTTCTAATTGCTTGTGTTGTCAATCTCTCAAGGTTCCATATGTACCTGAAGGCCTTGAGGCGATAATCTTCACAGCTGATGGTGACATGAGGCAAGCTCTGAACAACTTGCAAGCCACATTCAGCGGGTTTAGGTTTGTCAACCAAGAAAACGTCTTCAAGGTTCGATACAACACCTTAGTTCACTTAGCTTAGCTGATCACAAATTATAGATCCCTCCACTTATTCCTTATTCTTTCAGGTCTGTGACCAACCTCACCCGCTTCATGTCAAGAACATGGTTCGCAATGTGTTGGAAAGCAAGTTTGATGATGCTTGTCACGGCATGAAGCAGCTATACGATCTAGGCTACTCTCCAACCGACATTATCACAACACTTTTCCGTATAATAAAGAATTATGATATGGCTGAGTATCTGAAACTTGAGTTTATGAAGGTATACATTCTGATTTCTTCTTCAAATCTCAAAACATCATCACACTCGTCTAACACCAGTTTCATGTTCTTCAGGAAACTGGATTTGCGCATATGAGAATCTGTGATGGAGTTGGATCATATCTCCAGCTATGTGGTCTTCTCGCTAAGTTAGCCGTTGTTCGTGAAACAGCTAAAGCAGCTTAGGCCAGTTAAATTCCAGTTATCACTAGTAATGAATCGGTGGCTGGTTTGTATGTTTAAATCGAGTTGGTTAACTCTCGTTGTTTGACAGTTTGGATAGATCTTGCAATGCAACGTTTATCAATAACATTTCCCCCACTTCCTTGAGATACTGCTATGCAATTTTCTTTCACGCATGTGAGCCAATTATATATGATCCTAAAATGTGGTATCCCAGATTTTAAAACATGAAAAACAATTTTGGTTGAATTAACAAAAAAAACCATTGTACAAATGAGAACTACTTTCAACACATCAATTGTATAGTAGTTGCTTCAATCACATTTGTGTGTTTTATGTCTTTTCTTTAGCATACGCCCTTTTTTCTTCTATAAATTTACTAGACGTCGATGATTCTCCGAAAATGTAACATGTCGTCGATGATTCTCCAAAAGCTTCAACACATCCATTGTATAATGGTTGCTTCGATCACATTCTCCATCATCTGTGGTGATCCAATGTCCTCTCCCATATGTACTTTTGTGTTTTTTTGATATACCTCTTATACCGCATATGACTTTTTTTCTTCGATAAATTTACTAGATTTCGATGATTCTCCAAAAATGTGATATGTGATAGATGATCCTCCAATATCGTAGAAACATTTTCATAATTTAACCATTCATAATAACTTTTGAATCCAACTTGGAAAAGATGGTTCTCGCATCATGTTGTTTTTGGTTCTGACATCGTGCAAATGGACATAACAAGGTTTGTCTCTCTTTAATTTTTTTTTGATTAAAAGCAAATACAATAAACTCCTTACAATTTTCCATAAAGTCTTCAGAAACACAGTTTTGGATTTGATCAATGTATCATATCCATTCTCTAAATCAAATATAAGAAGACATTTTCATAAACTAGTTTTGTTGTAAGAAGATTTGTTATATCAGCTTGTAAACAAAGGGAAATCGTTCAAGTTGTATTTATACAGAAATCAAAGTCACATTTTATCGAAGTTTTTGTCACAAAAATTTTCACGTTTCTACCAAGAAAATAGTCACGAAGTTTTTTGTGACTAAAATTTGAATATACTCTCTGAAATCTGTCTTTTTACAGATTAGACCAGTGGGAGACAAACTCACATTTTTGCCATGAAACATTTTCGCAATTTTTTTCTTTTATATTTTTAAAATACTGATATTTTTACGGGAAATTTTAATGTTTACCACATTATTATTACAATTAATCATCTTTACCCTCGCTAAAGAGAAAACTTCACAAATACATTTTTTATTAAGAAGGCTAAAAAACTTTTAGATTAATTAAAATCCTAAATTTCACATTCCAAAATCTTATCCCATCCTTCAACTTTAAACCCTAAGTATTAGATTAATTAACCCTAGAGTTATAAGTGTATTTTTCCTTTTTAAAAAATAAAAGAAAAAATAGTTAAGGTAAACATGAAAAGTGATATTAGTAATGTGGTATTTCAGACAATTTCTCTATTTTTAACTTGATTGATTGGTGGGATGATTTTCGGTGGAATGGTCCCGAATTTAGTTACGATTATTAATCGTGACAAACATTTTAAAATTATTTCTTATAGATATCTTTGGCCATGGAATTTGTAGCTATATTGTGACTAATTTTAGTCACGTTTAAATACTATCTCATAGCTATTTTAGCCTCAAAATAATCATGTTATCACATTTTATTTTTCGTGACAAAAGCATTATCATTTTGTGAATATCTTTGAAATAGCCACGATTTGGTCGTGATCATTTTGTGGCTATAGCCGAATATTCTGATAGATTATAAAATCTCCTCATTTTTTTCTTGGAATGAGTGGTTTAGATAGTTCATGGTATCACAAGAATGTCTGAGATCGATGTCTATACAAAAAAAGTGGGTCATGATGATTACATTGATATTCAGCTATATGTAGAACATATGTTGATAGCCGCCAAACATGAAAAAAAATCATGGAACTGAAGATACAATTGTGTTATGAGTTTAAAATGAAGTACTTGGGAAAATGGGAGCTGACAGGAATTCTCTATATGATTTTAGCAAAGGTATATTAAGGTTATCACAATTGAAATATATGAGGAAAGTAATTTAAACATTCAAGGTAGATGAAGCCAAATGATTTCAACTTGGAGTTCATTCCAAGTTACATTGGCCAAAGACCATGAAGATACCATTGACAAAAAAATAGCTACTTATTTTTATTTTCATAATGTCAAATGACAATTTTTTTACTCAAACTCGAGATGTTATAGAAAACCAAACTGGAATAGAACAACCAATAAAACAAAGTTTCTATGGAAAGATCTTGCAATTCTATCTAAAGAATCCAAAATTGTGTTTGCCCTCGAGGAATGTGATATGCTCAAATTAACCTTAAGCTACTCAAATAAGAGGTTCAATTGTATCACTTAAGGATCAAATTCAAAAAGACTCTAAGATTACATAATAAATTTATTGTTTGCGAAGTAAAGCTAGGAAGTAAATAAATTGAATGCAATAAACAAAGAAATAAGAAGTAATGTTTGTAAGTTATCAAGATAAGGAGAAAGCTAGACTTAAGTGGTTCTCAAATACAATAAATGCAAACTAAATAGATTATCAGGAATTTATTAAAAGACAATTTTCGAACTCAAACTCAAGTTATAATCAATCAACTCTTGTATGCAAATATTTATCTAATGTCTACACCTATGACTCCTACTGTCGTATGTAAATCTCCAGGGAGTGTCAATCGACACTAGCACATGAGTAGCGAACATGTTTTATTAGTTCTCTAACCACCTAGACTAACTCTCATATGCGCCTAGTCGCTTAGATCATCTCATTCTAATTCAGGTAAAAGACCAAGCTCTCGGTTGCGCCAATCAATACTAAGATCTAAGTTTAGGGTGATCCATCCTAAGCTTAGCAATAAGAACAACTAGATGAAAAACCAGTGGGTTTTCCTAATAACAATACATATTTAGAAAACCATCAGACAACCTTTGAAGAACCCTAAATATAACAATGAAACTACTCAGACGTAATCATAAAAAATAATAATAATATTCTAAATAAATTGCATAAATAAGTAAGAAACAAAGAAAGTTCAAAATCTTCTCTCATAAGGAGTTCAGATTTCTCTGTCTCGAATTCTAAGCTCTCTCCTCTAGAATAATATGAAGCATAGCCGTCAACAATGGCTTAAAAACATAATAGAGGTAAAAAAAAGTCATGGGCTTCTCTGTAAATAGGAAACTTTGGAACCAAAATGAAATTCTTTGAAGTTTCTAAATACTCGTTGGGTAATTTTATGTAGAAGTTTCAATCGAGACTAGTTGATTCTCGACTACTGTCTAGTCAGACGTATCACTCTTTAGTACAACATGCATAACACTTGATCAAGGATCATGATTGATCTCAAACCAGTGGCATCAGAAATCTAACTAAAAAATATATATATTTTGTCAAAATATGAGCTCAATCTCACTGTAGGAAGGTCTTCATCTATATCTAAACTTCTGACGCATCTTCGTAGTACTGCAACTCAAAAACTCTAAAATCTCCAAAGTTCTCCAAAATGTAAATGAACCTGAAAACACTCTAAAACAGACTCCAAATACATATAATAGATTCTAAAAAGTACTGATATCATGGTAAAAAACATGACATATCAGAATGTAGGAAATCTTGAATGCCTAGAATCATCTTTTAAGAGTCTTTATCACTTCTTGTTATGTTGTGAAATTTGGCCATGCGTGAGGGTCGTTAATCATGGTGATCAGGTCCTTGCAGTTTGTTCCAAAATTCTAGCAAGTTGAAATTCTTAGCATACTCTCCATCATCATGTTCAATTCTTTTAATTCGGAATGCACATCGGACTCCCATCGTCTTGTATTCCACGTCCCCATTAATTGGATTTTTTTCAGAGGTGTCCTTCCAAACTCATCCACGTTCATTGAATTGAGAGATTGAAATCCACGAACCATCCATAAAATATATGTTCTCCAATCATATGGCTTGTGACTAAGTGTTACTTAATTGTTGTAATGTTGTAGGGGAAAGCTCACTATTCTTATGTTTTTAGTAGAATAATGTATGTCACGATAGGATCTAGACCGAATTTAGCTTACAAAATTAGCCTAGTTAGCTGGTTGATAAGTAGACCCCATCATATCTATTGGGAGGCTGTGAAATGACTGTTAAGGAACATAAATGCATCACTATACATTAGACTACACAAAAGAAATGATCCTAATGAGCTTTGCAGCTGATTTTGATCGGAAAAAAAATTAGCATTTGGTTATATTTTCTATGTGGTTGGAAATGATGTGAGTTTGAAGTTAGGACTTAAACAAGTGGTGGTGGCTTTGTCAACTACCGTATCAGAATGAAGGAAGATTTGTGGTGTGAAAGTTTAATAATAGATTTTGGGTCTAAGCAGAATGATGTAAATATTCGGTGTAATGTTCAGTGACATATGGATGTCTAAAAGTGTTTCGTGAGGGTACAAATCATATCGAGATTAAATATTATTTTGTTCGGACTTAGTTGCTAATGGTATGTAGAGATTCTCAAGATACATGTGAGCAACAACCCATCTGATGTATTGGCAATGATGGTTTCGACTGGAAATTATAATCCGCATTGTACTTTCTCAAGTTTGATCAAGAAGGCTTGGACCATGTTGATGGTGTAAATCCAAAAAAAAAGCTTCTCAATAGATTCCAAAAATTTGCTGTTAAAGGAAGATTTATGAGTCATTTGATATTTGGTCAAAGTGGAAAATGTTGAGAAATAGTCAACGGTAACAACTTCCGGTTATTTGGTCCTATTGACTAGTTTATTTTTTTGGTGATTGATCCAGGTTATTGTGAACCTTAATCAGATTTAAAAGGTATCCAAGTTTTTACAAGAGAATCACAAAATGGAGTGTATCGTCATCTTCCTCTAGTCGTCTCTGGGCTGATAATTCATTTTCTCTTTTCAGTTATTAGTGAAGCTTGTTAGATTAAGATCTAGTTCTAGAGAGTAGTTCCACACGTTGATGGCAACCTCCGGGTAACTAATATCTTGTGTCTCTTTACTTTTATGATCACATTTTTGTTTACTCTTTCCCGTATAATACTCACAAGATTGTTTCTTGACAAATTGAGAGAGATCTCGATTGTTGCATCCATTACTAAATCAAAAAGTACGTATGCGTTTCAAAAGTTATTTTCTTTAATTCCAAAAAATTGTTTTAAGCAAAGTAGTTCCAGTAAAGTTCCGATAGAGATCACTTTCTTGGCTTATGTTTGTCTCTAGCTGTAACGGTTTAAATTTTATGAATACTATGAATGGGATGAATTACAAAAAAAGAAGAATACAAAAAATGGAATGATAGAAGTTAAAGGAAGAAGATGAATGGAATTCAGTTCAAAAAAAAAAAAAAAAAGATGAATGGAATTACAAATACTTATGTAACTAGGCATGGGCACATAGCGGATATTCGGAAAATCTACAGTATTTGTGATCCGCTCTGTACCAAACAAATACTTACTTTTGCGATCCGCTTTGATCCGGACTGTTCCGAAAATCCAGAATTTATTTAGATATTCGCGGATTATTCGATTCGATCCGTCAAATATATTTAAAAAAAATGAAAATAATATATAAAATTAAATAAAAATCATAATAATATAATACCTAAAACTAACGAAAAATGTAATTCAAAACAAAAAAATCAATATTAACAAGGCTATAAAATTATTTGTTAATATTTGATTCAACATCCTCCTTACTATTAAATGAGAAGTACATTTGACACGTGGCGCTCACAGAGCCCTTCTCAGCCGAAATAACGCGATTCTATTGGTTGATTTTTAGGAAATTCATTTTTGATTTATTTTTCTCATCGACATAACAAAAAAGGGAAGCCCTATAAATACTAACCTTATTTTGTTTAATGCATTGAATACTTACTAAAAAAATAAGACACATTGAAGGAGTTGGCAAGTAATTAATATTCCTTGCGCAAGAATATTTATATGTTTAATGCATTGAATACTTACTAAAAAAATAAGACCGATTGAAGGAGTAGGAAAGTAATTAATATTACTTGCGCAAGAATATTTATATGTTCAATGCATTGAATACTTACTAAATAAATAAGACAGATTGAAAGAGTATGAAAGTAATTAATATTACTTGCGCAAGAATATTAATTAATACATGTATTTACTACTATCCCTTACTAAAAATACGGTAAATCATATTGATTACTTGCGCAAAAATATTAATTAATACATAATTTACTAATATCCCTTACTAAAAATACGGTAAGTCATATTGATTACTTGCGCAAGTTAGAATCATATTATATGCATTTAATTTTCTTCCAAAAAAATTAATTATCTTTACTTAAACAGTTCCATAATTTATTTTATGAATATTTCCTTGGCGTCGTTATATATGTAGAGGTCAATGTCGAACGATTATAAAATAAGGTGACAAGCTACATGAGGGAAATGCTTACTAATGTAGCTTAATTCATTTGTACACGAATCAGGGTTAGACTCATGTAGCTTAATTCACGTAGAAGAAGAAGAAGAGAGAAACAACAACAATGGCGGAAGCAAGGTTTGAGATAACAGATCTAGAAACAGAGTTCTTCGCTTCTAAGCAAGAGACATGACACGAGTGGGAGCTTTTCAAGGAGAACGTCTGTCCTCTAAAGAGAGGACGCAATGTTCATCTTTTCAACCACGCTCTCAAATCTCACTCCGACCACCAATTAAGAAAGACCCTCCTCGAGAAACGGAGGTAAAGCTTTCACCTTTACACATCTAATACTCTCTTGGGTCTCAGTTCAAATCATCACTCATTGATCTCTAATCCTTAGGAAGTTGATTGAGGATATAGATAACTACGATGGTGATGACCCTCTCTTCCCATGGATATAGTGAGTTCCTTTCACCTTTCTTGATTATAATAGTGTTCTTGAATCCTGAGATTTCTCTCCAGGTGTGTGAAATGGGTGCAGGAGGCGTTTCCTCCAGGTGGAGAGTGTTCGGGACTGTTGGTGATATACGAGCAATGCGTTCGTAAGTTCTGGCACTCGGAACGGTACA
This sequence comes from Moricandia arvensis, assembly GCA_905132765.1. Taxonomy (NCBI): domain Eukaryota; kingdom Viridiplantae; phylum Streptophyta; class Magnoliopsida; order Brassicales; family Brassicaceae; genus Moricandia; species Moricandia arvensis. Next base: position 12,473 of record CAJHQP010004359.1, on the reverse strand, counting down.
AGGATGATCTTCGTTACTTAAAAGTCTGGTTGGAATATGTAATGTTTCTTCTCTCTTTTTAGCTTCCTTAAATGATCTTCATTGTATTGGAAGAGTAGTACTAAACGAAAGTGTTTTGAAGGCGGAGCATTGTGCTGATGCGGAAGTGATTTATAAGTTCTTGGAGGCTAATGATGTTGGGAAGACACATGCTTTGTACTATATAGCTTATGCCTTGCATATGGAGTTTAAGGCTAAGGTGAAGACAGCTAATGAGATCTTCAATCTCGGAATCTCTAGGTTAGTCTTGTTCATTTTGGGTTCTCTGTGTTGGATTTTGTTACATGGTTTGATTGATAAAGTGTGAAACTTTGTGTAGAAATGCCAAGCCTATGGAAAAGTTGAATGATGCTTACAAGAAGTTCATGGTGAGAACGATGAGAAGGTCCAACACAGTTGATGAAGTAAGAAGTTTCTTCTGTTTGACTGCATGTCCAAAGTTTTAATACATGATGCTTAATGTCTTTTACCTACCAGCAGGAGCCAAAGGAGAATGACTTACCGGCAAGAAGCTTTGGCACTATATTGTCTAGGGGTGATGATAATAGTGAGTTTCACTAATTACTTTGGAAGTTATTAAAATATTCTGCTAAGCTCTCTTACATGACAATGTTTTCTATAGATACAGGAAGGCAGGCTTTAGGACCACAAGCCAAGAGAACAAAGCTGAACCAGTAAGCAGTTTGGACGATTATGTATTTCTAGCTTTTGTTTTACTCAACTTCACCAAAACTCTAAATTATTGTGCAGCTTGTCCAAGGCACCTTTCGCTATCTACAAGGACACTACATCGGGGGATCAAACAGAGATGGACAAGTCAAAACCAGAGTTTGGTTCTTGGCTTATGCTTGGAGGCAGAGCAGAGAGGAACAAAGAGAACAATGCCTTACCTACAAAATGGGCAGCATTCAAGGTCTTGCTTCTACTCTAACCTCCAAAACAAAACAAATGTTCTCTCTGTAAATTGATCACTTACCTGCATCGATATGCATGATCTCACAGGTTCCTCAGAAACCCATTGTGAGAACTGCTGCTCACTCAGCTTCTTCTTTTGGGGTGTTTGTCGACGAAGAAGAAGAATGTACAGAGTAAGTTACACTGTTTTTTTCTTTATGTTTTCACAACATGATAGAGATGTTTCGTTATTAACATTTGATTATGAAACTGCAGTGGAAGAGTAGAGAAGAAGAAGAAGAGTGAAACCATCTCACCATCATCATCAAACGTTTTGCCCCTTAATGATGGCCGTGAGATAAAGAAGTAAGCATAGAATCCCTTAACCAATTAAACTTTTATTCACATGACTTGGGTATGTAGTAACAATGTTTCCTTTATAAAAACTGTAGAGAAACAGAGCTGCTGCCACAGAACCCTTTAAGACACTTCCCTCCCAACAGCTTCCTACGATGATGACGTTCAACATCATTACCAACACAATCATAAAAGACAACGATTTATCTGGATTTGAGATTTGAGCTTTTGTCTATAAAGCTCCTTGTTTGGGTTTGTTTTTGTGATGTACTAAGATTAATATACCATAATGAATGACCTTTTCATGTTTCTTGAAACTTGGGTGTTCTTTAACTGATTCCAGTTCGTTACTTTATAACCATGTGTACTGGTTGGTATCATACATTCATAATATTTTGTCTATTATGAAGCTAGCCCTAATTCTTAATAATTTTGTAATTTACGAAATATATATTTTAATTTATGTAGCTAAGGTTTGATCAAATATGCCATAAAGATTTTACTTACATACTCCACAAACACTATACACACACATACAAAAACATTTTTACATGCGAATGCGATCCTGGAAGTCACAATGTGTATTTCTTTTCTAAAGTTTTTGTTAGATTACAAAAATATTTATATTATTTTCTACTAATTCACCTACTATAGTACTATATGTTAATTCCATTTATCATTTGTTTTAATTTAAGGTTTCCGGATGACGATACCGTAAATGTGGTCACACCATTGGTTTTTAATTTATACGAAAAGTGTTTCTGTTGCTTATAGTTTATGTTCTAAGGGATAGATTTTGTTTAGAGTTCGATTGTAAATTAGTGATAGGTGGTGCGTATAAGTACAAATGATCAATTCATTGGGTACTTCTCTCAGGAAAAAGGTGGCTTTAAGCTGAGGGGAGGGGACATAATCAAGCATTAATAGCCATTTAATAAGATGATTAAAATAAATAATACGATTTAGGAGATAGACTTTGAGTGGTACACAAGGGAAATTGAAAAAAAATTAGTGGTAAGGGGCATCATTTCATTTCATTATCTACCCTTTAAGTCTTTTAAGGGGTTCCCTTCTTCCAATACTTTTCTTTTACCCCTTCACATAATACAAAGTTGATCATCCTTATGGTCAGCTCTACGTCTCACTTTCAAGAGTTAAATCGAGATCGGAATTAAAAATCCTAATAACTGGTAAAGAAAGGAAGTCGGAGACGAAAACTTTGAATGTTGTCTACAAACAAGTTTTTCAGAATATTCCGTAGCCAAGTGTACTTAATTGTACATTTACTTTTTTCCAATAAATTAAGGAAAATATAGAAACTGTTACAATTATTTATCTTTTCGATTTCTCAGATGGGTAGTGATGAGTAATAAAATTAAATCTTAAACACAAATATTAGGATTTTTAATGATGTTGCAATTATACATACACACAATATGTTGCAATTATACATACACACAATATGTTGCACCATGATACTGAAGATACTTTGTTTCATCACGCCCATGTAAAATATAAAGTACCAGCATTTGCATGTGTCGTTGCTTTACCCCAAACACGGTGGACTTATGATATAAAATCCGTGTCTGTCAAAACTCAACCGCTATTAAGCCCATAACTAAATTTGTTCATGTCCGCACAGGGTGCGGGCCGGTCACCTAGTAAAAAAGTAAATTACATAAGAAATAAGTCAATAACCCAAAACAAAAAGTTAAAAGACAATTAAAATAAAAATTAACCAAACTTATATTATAAAATATGTATAGATATAATGATATAATCAATTACATTATAAATATTTACGGTTCGATTGGATATCCAACTTTATAATAAATAATATTTATGATTTGATTTGTTTTCTACGAATATCATATTTTGGTTTTTTTTTATTTGATCATGTATGGATATCCAACTTTTTTGGATCGAATAAAAATAAATAATGGATCGAATCAAATTTAACGGATAAAATGTCCAGCCCTATACGTAACATAAATGGTAGCTTTTCACCGGAACGTAGTGGAATGGAAATAAAATTTATTTTAAACTAAAAAAATGTTTAAATGATAAAAACTGTTTATTTAATTTTCATTCCTTCTATTCCATGTATTCATAAGACTTTTTGTTTCTGAATGATTTTGAACTTCATTCCGCCTCTTTCCATGTATTCCATTTAGAATTACTGGAATAAACCTTTCTTCGTTCAATTCAAATGGTAACTATTTTGTGAAATTTTTATGAATGGTTCATTCCACAAAATTTTATTCTAAAAAATAGATATCCAGCTGCACCCTCAATGTACGGTCACTACCAGTTATTGATGTAACTAGGTTGGCATTTTATTTGCACCCGAAAAATTCGCACCCGAAAAATCCGAACCGGAACCAAGTCAAAAAATTGGTTTGGGTCGGGTACGGATACTGTTATTTTACCCCACTGATTCTTGTTGTGAATACCGTGGGATTTGGACCTGATTCGCTCCAAACCCAAAATCTGATGGGGTACCCGAAAACCTGAAATTTCTAATATATTAGATATATATGGGTGTTTCAGAATACTTTTGGTATTACAGATTTTTTTTAAGTTTTGGTTTTGGATTTTTTGGTATAGTTTCTGGTTTTTGGTAAAATTTTAGCTTTTCAAAAATGTAATTCGGGTAACTGGATAAAATTTTGGGTATTTTCGTGTGCTCGGATCAGATTCTTAGTAAAAATCTGGGTATTTAAATATTTTCGGATTTTCGGGTATTTTCGGGGTTTTAGATCTTTTACGGATCTTAAATACCCGAATCAACCCAAATTTTTTTAAAAACCGATAAATAGTGAGTATTAGCAATTTCTAGACAATTAGACTCAAACTGACTTGGACCTGACATGATTTGAACCAATCCAAACTGAAAAATTCAAATTATTCTATTAGATTCTAAAATCTAAGATCCAAAAGACCCATATCCGACGAGATCCGACCCGAACCCGACCCGAATACCTAAATTTCCATGCCTAGATCTATCTGAAAGCCTAAACATATCCATTACCAAACCGAGAAGTCCATTAGACATATTTGAGAAGCAATTTGATAAATGTTATTTATACAATCAATTTCACTAAAAAAAGAAGACATAACATACTATAATTGATGATATGTCATATGACTAAATATGACATGACAATTACATTTAATGTAAATTTCTAATTTTTGTAAACTTTTTAGAATATGGAAATAATTATTACATCATCATTAAAATAAATGTATTCAAATAGTATATTAAATAGTATAATAATAACAATATATTTTTTTTGAAATATTATTTAAGTCAATCAAGCACTTTTATTACTAAACAAGAATTTCAAAATTTTATATAATATTTTCTATAAATAAAAAAGTTATTAGCTACATCATTTTCTTTTTTTAATATCTAAAAAACTTAGAATTTTTTTTAGTTTTATTTTTGATAATTCTAAAATTTATATCAATTTTAAAGATATTTTATACAAATTTATTTAATATATCTAAGATGATAATTATATATATATATATTCTTAAATATAATTTCAAAAAATTAAAATACTTATTTTAACTTAATTTTATGTTTAAATAAATTAAAATTTATATTTATTAGTATGAAAGTGAGAACTTAGAATATTAACAAAAAAATATAGTTGACAAAAAAACAAAAATTTATATTAAATATAATTTAATTTCAAAATTTTAAAAGTTGCACATGGTGCAAAAAAAACCTAGTAATTATGTATTTCACAAGTCATTTTGTTAAATCCCAAAAATTGTTTAACCAAACTATTTTAAATAATTTTTCGAGAGAAATCAGGTTCTTGACTTATGTCCGGGGCTGTCTCTATCACTATCAATGGTTAGCCGCTATTAAGTTACATTACCTTCCAATTCAAAATTAACTTGTTATGAGTGGATTGATTCGTCACTTTTAGTTTTATACTAGTTTAAAAAAAATCCAATATTGAATTTCGTCTCTAATTAGTGGAGGTTATTGATTCTTGTATTTTAATGAATTTGTAAATTGATACTAAATCAAATGTTATTGGTTTCATGATTTTAAAATCTTAATTAAAATCATGTGTTATTGGTTTAATGATTTTTAAATTCTAGTTTAAATATTGTGTTATTCAGTTATCCAGATTTACTAATGTATTTGATTTCATAATAGATTTAAATGAATTTGTATGAATTTTTTTTAAAAAAATACAAAGACACAAATCCGAAGAAAAACCTCTAGATTTGTAAATATTAATTAAAATTTATATGTCAAATTTAAAAATTATTATATTTTTATTGATTTGTAAATGTTATATGAATTTCTAAATTCACTAAAATAAATAAACCAATAGCGCCTCCATTAATATGTATCATCGAGTTGATGATTCTTCGGACATTAATCTCAAAATATTTAGACAATAATCAATAGACTAGTTTTGGAAGCAATTGATTATGAATCGTGTTAGACAATATAAATTGGGCCTTTGTTATCATATTAAGTTACAATGATTGTAACTCAAAACCATTGACAGTAAATGAATTGATTCGTATTTTTATAACATTATTTAAGATCTCTTGCAATATCCAAAGTGAGAATTTATATTAATATTCACATGGGTACATTATTAATAAGAGAAAAAAACACAATAGAAAATCAAACATGAGAGATTTGAGGGTGCATAACTTGATTTATATCATTTTAAGTGACAATGTTTTATTGGTTTTAATCACACAATTCTAAATATCAATGTTTTATGAACTGATTTATATTCTTGTATACTATTAATGTGAGACATTATCTTTAGTGTTCACCACATGGATACATTACTAATAAGAAAAAAGAACACATTAGAGAATTAACATGGGAGATTGAGGCTGCATAAGTTTGTTTATACCATTTCAACAAACAATGTTTCAATGGTTTTAAGCACAACAATCTAAATATATACTTGTTTTATTTGCATGGGTGCACATGCCCCAGCATCAAGACCCTAAATTCACACCTTATTCCCACATGTACGAGTAGAGAATCTATTTGTGGAGTTCAATAACAGAATATGAATAGGCAAGACAGATGATTTCACAACGACAAAACCCCGAAACAGAGGCCAGAGTTTCGATCTCGGAAAAATACCTCTCCTGACCACCCGATAAAAACGTTAGCATCACCATGTCCTTGGCGAACGCATTTTCCGAAAACAAGTCCTCGATCTTCGGTTGCGTCGGCTTAATCACTTCGACTATTATAACTTTTCCTGTTTCAGGGAGACTTCTCCAACAGTTTTTAAGTATCTTTACACAGTCCTCGTCATTCCAACTATGCAGTATCCACTGTCATTGATATCAATTGTATTGTTGTTAATATATGGTTGACCACGGACTTAAATATTTGGCAATGATAAAAAAATCCATTAATATTGTAAGCATATTATATGAACTTACTTTCAAGAAAATAGCATCTCCTTTTGGAATTTCTGTAAACATGTCTCCTGAAACATGCTCCACTCCTATATAACCAGATTTTATTATAGAGGAAAACAAATGTTACCTTTTTAATAGCTATGAAAAAACTAGCACTTCAAAACAAATTTAGTTTATTAATTTGATTCAGTTATGTGTTACCTGGAAAAAGAGGAGCATGGGCTATAACACATGCTATATCGAGATTGATGCCCTTAATATGAGGATACCTAGAAATCACTAGACTTACAGCAGTTCCATTTCCTCCTCCCACATCCACCAAAGTGTTCACATCTTCGAATCCTCCGTAAACTTCTAAAACCTTTTTCATGGTCAACGTGCAAGCTTCTGAGATCGCCCCGCTAAACATCTCGCCGAATTGTTCGTTCGAACAAATGTATTCGAAAAACCTCATGCCATGACCAGAGGTGAATGCATCCTTTCCTTCTAATATCACATCTTTGAGATGTATTAGGATAAGTTTATATTGTTAAGATATGATAGAATCTAAAGATAATATTTTTGTACGTGCTTATCTCCTAATCAAGTAGCCGACTTATCTCTTGTATATATTGCTCGGTTATGAGCTGATGTCAATAACACAGAAATCTTTTATACCAAACTTGACATGGTATCAGAGCCTACACAATAAAATTCTTGATATTTTTTTTTCCGATCTAAGTATTCTAAATGGCTGGAACAGGAACAAGTTTGGCTAGTATGACAACTGGATCAATAGCGTCGAATCAAGATGCTCTTGTGTCTCCTTATTATCTGCATCCGTCAGATAGCACAGGGCATGTACAGACTCCAATCTTGTTGAATGGAGCGAATTATGAACGATGGTCGAAGTTGATGCTCAACTCGCTTCGCACCAAGAGAAAACTTGGGTTCGTTGATGGAACTCTGAAACGACCGGTGGGGAAACCGGATGAAGAAGAAAAGTGGGACATGGTTAACGCCATGATCATTGGTTGGATCTACAGCAGCGTAGAACCAAAGTTACGACCATCAATCTCTTTGGTTGATAGTGCAAAGGCTATGTGGGGGAGTCTTCAACGAAGATTCTCGGTGAGTGACGATACACGGATTCATCAGTTGCATGCAGATATCGCTTCCTGCAAGCAAAACGGAGAAACAGTAGAAGTATACTTTGGAAAACTGAAGGTTATGTGGGACGACCTTGCCGATCTGGAAAAGAGCTTCACATGTTGTTGTGGAAGTTCAGATTGTGTTTCAATGGTGAAGTATGAAACGATGCAAGAGAAGATTCGTGTGCATCAGTTTCTCATGGGTCTCGATAGTTCTAGATTTGGAACGACGAGATCAAACTTGTTAAGTAGACAGTTAGAGCTGAATCTTGACTCTGTCTACTCTCAGATTATCCAGGAAGAGAGACATCTTAATGTCATGAGAGGGAGTGATGATCGTACACCAGTTGTGGGATTTGCAGCGACTTCTTCTTCTTCACAACAACAAACAACATCTAGTGCGGGCCAAGCAGCTGGTACACGCTTTATGAAGCCATCGACTGTGTGCTCACACTGTGGAAAACAAGGACATGACTCCAACAATTGTTTCCAGCTCATTGGTTTTCCAGACTGGTGGGATAAAAACAAACCCAATGGCGGACGAGGTAATGATCGTGGATCACGAGGAAGAGGTCGTGGTGGACGAGGATCACGTTTTCGAGCATCTAACACACAAGTGGGTGATTCGGGTTCAGTTGTTGAATCACAATCATCACGTGAACCCGGAATACCAAACTTTACTGCCGATCAATGGGCTTCTTTAGCTCAGTTTGTGAACAACCAGAAGTCCAATCAATCAGAGAAGCTCACGGGTAAGAAAGAAAAATTACTTCTTTTTGGGAAAGATCGACGTTACGACATAATAATAGACTCTGGAGCTTCGCATCATATGACGGGAGACATCCAATTACTCACAGATATAGAACCCATTGCGCCTGGTCCTATCTCTTTGCCTAATGGACAACTCGCTTGGGCTACTAGTCGCGGGAGCTTGAACTTTGGAGGACGTCTCATACTGAGACATGTTTTCTTTGCTCCAACATTATCTATTACACTTATTTCAGTTGCTCAGTTACTACGAGATGTAGCAAGCTTCGTGTTGTTCACTAAAAAGTTTTGTGTGATACAGGACCTCGTTTCGAAGACTTTGATTGGAGCGGGTAGAGAACGTGACGGGGTTTATCACTACGAAGGTGCAATTGCGGTTCAAGCTGGACGTGCTAACAAACTTTCAAGCAGCAACTTGTGGCATCGACGTATGGGTCACCCCTCTTCTAAAGTACTTTCGGTGTTGGCATCAACTGGTGGTTTTTCTAGTAGCTTACGGGATTTAGAACAAACATGTGGTGTTTGTCTTCGAGCAAAACAGACTCGAGACAGTTTTTCTTTAAGTATTAATAAAGCAGTTGAGCCTTTTGACATCGTTCATTGTGATCTTTGGGGACCTTACCGGGAAACTTCAACTTGTGGTGCTCGGTACTTCTTAACACTTGTTGACGATTTCTCACGAGCAGTTTGGACAGTCTTACTGTTGGAAAAGAAAGAAGCCCCTAGCGCCCTCAAAACGTTCTGTGCCTTTGTCACCAGACAATTTCGGAAAAACATTAAGACCATACGGAGTGATAATGGTTCAGAATTCTTGTGTCTGCGTCCATTCTTTGCTGAAGAAGGAATAAATCACCAAACATCATGCGTAGAAACGCCTCAACAGAATGGTAGAGTGGAAAGAAAACACAGACACATCCTGAATGTTGCAAGAGCGCTTTTGTTTCAAGGAAATGTACCTAAACGATTTTGGGGTGAAAGTATATTAACTGCTGCATACTTGATAAACAGAACTCCTTCGACCTTACTGAAGAATAAGACCCCCTACGAACTACTATATGGCGTGCCTCCAGCGTACGATAACCTCAGAGTTTTTGGTACACTGTGTTATGCTCGGTGTATATCTCGAAATAAAGATAAGTTTGATCCACGGAGTACACGTTGCGTGTTTCTGGGTTACCCGATGGGTAAGAAGGGATGGACAGTTTGTGATCTAGAAACGGAGAAGATATTTGTTTCTCGTGATGTAGTCTTCTCTGAAGACAATTATCCGTTCGAGAATTCTCATTTGAATGAAGATTTGCCGGTAGAACCTACTAATATTCCGAACCCATCAATGTTTGATGATGATATAGTGACTGGTTCTCCCAACATAGATAACAGTGGTCTGGTGGCTGAGTTAGTTAGAGACGGTTCTGAGCAAGGGGGAGTTTCATCTGAACCAACACATACCAGCACCAACATAGCTACAGAAACCACCAGTGATGAGCCATTAGGTCGAGGAATGAGAGAAAAGAAAAAGTCAGTTTTGTTGAAGCCATACGTGACTTATTCGGCTCAGACCAGTGATAAACCCTCTCACGCCGCTCCATCACAGTCTTCAGGTACGTCTTTGTATCCACTAACTAAGTATTTATCTGGTCATCGTCTCTCTATCCCGATGCAGAGTTATTCTGCAACTATCATGGAGTACACTGAACCTTCCACATACAAAGAAGCAGTGAAACATGAAATATGGCGTGGAGCAATGAAGCATGAAGTGGTTGCCTTGGAAGATCGAGACACGTGGGATATCATCGACTTACCACAAGGAAAACAAGTAATAGGTTGCAAATGGATTTACAAATACAAGTTCAACGCTGACGGAACAATGGAAAGACCCAAAGCAAGGCTTGTTGCACTTGGTAATAGGCCAAGAAGAAGGGATTGATTACAACGAAACGTTTGCTCCGGTTGTTAAGATGACAACAGTCCGGATCGTTCTTCAAGTAGCTGCAGTAAAAGGATGGGAATTATTTCAAATGGATGTTCATAATGCCTTTCTACATGGGGATCTTGAAGAGGAGGTGTATATGAAGTTACCTCCTGGGTTCTCTACACCAGAAGATAAGAGAGTCTGCAAGCTCAAAAAGTCGATATATGGTCTTCGCCAATCACCAAGGTGCTGGTTCTCCAAGCTATCTACAGCACTACTCGCGTTTGGCTTCACACAAAATCACAAAGATTACTCTCTATTTACACTGGTTAAAGGGAACTCTACGCTATTTGTCTTAGTATACGTCGATGACTTGTTGATTGGAGGAAATAATTCAGATATCATATCTTCTTTCAAGTCATATTTGAGCAGATGTTTTAATATGAAAGACCTCGGTGTGTTACGCTATTTCTTAGGAATTGAAGTATATCGTGGAGAAGAGGGCATTTACTTGTCTCAGAAGAAATACGCCCTGGATATTGTGAAAGAATGTGGTCTTCTTGGCTCGAAACCGGCTCCTACACCAATCGAGCAAAATCATAATTTAGCTCGGTGTAAGGGTTCATTTTTTACGGAACCTGCTAAATACAGAAGGCTAGTAGGTCGTCTTGTTTACTTGGCAGTCACGAAACCTGAAATAAGCTATGTTGTTCACACGCTTGCTCAATTTCTTCAACAACCACGACAACAGCATTGGGATGCGGCTATTCGACTGGTTCGTTACTTAAAAGGTGTTCCTGGTCAGGGAATTTTCTTAAATGCAAAGACTGATCTTCACATTTCGGCGTTTTGTGATTCGGATTGGGCTGCATGCCCCCTTACTAGAAGATCTCTCACCGGTTATATAGTAATGCTAGGAGATTCTATTGTCTCGTGGAAGACGAAGAAACAACAAACAGTGTCCAGATCCTCAGCCGAAGCTGAATACCGCGCGATGGCAATGACCCTTAGCGAGTTGAAATGGACAAAAGAGATACTTCAAGCATTTGGTATTCATCAGACGACACCTATGTCTTTATATTGTGATAGCAAGGCAGCTCTTCATATCGCTGCTAATCCGGTGTTCCATGAACGTACAAAACATATTGAAGCTGATTGTCACTTTGTTCATGATGCTGTCCAGGATAAATCGATTGATACATTTCATGTCCGGACCAACGATCAATTAGCTGACATTTTGACAAAAGCATTATCTACAAAACAGTTTGGATATCTACTTGGCAAGATGGGCATCCGAGACTTACATGCACCATCTTGAGGGGGAGTATTAGGATAAGTTTATATTGTTAAGATATGATAGAATCTAAAGATAATATTTTTGTACGTGCTTATCTCCTAATCAAGTAGCCGACTTATCTCTTGTATATATTGCTCGGTTATGAGCTGATGTCAATAACACAGAAATCTTTTATACCAAACTTGACAAGATGCATCCTATAAAAAAAACAATTGTTTGTTGACTGTGCGTTATTTATAGAAACATTGTGTTGTTAAACTAGTTTACTTATTTCTATATGGTTTTGTAAAATTGTTGTAGGTTATTATTTATATGTGTTTTGTTGCAAACCTGTTAAAATGATCAATTATTGCCGCTTAATAATGAATAATGAAGAAGTATGTACCATGTCTTGAAATAAATTTCGCTTAGGTTTAACATGAAGAGAGGAGCAAGAGAACCCGAGCCGTCTCCACGGGTCGAGAAAAACTTGCAAATCGGTGCAGCTGCGTATACCCTCTTGGTCTTACCGTTTTCTCCTGTTTCAACCATACTGTACTTCAAGATGGAGTGACTGGCTAGAAAAAGTAGCATCCGGTCCAACAAAACCGGTGCCTCAGGATTGGTGGGTTTGGTCGGGAGACGAAGTGCAATCTCACAAGAAGAGAGC
>CAJHQP010004358.1:0-56314 GCA_905132765.1 Moricandia arvensis | reverse complement strand
CGGACTGGTCCATGGAATGTGGCACATCAGATAGGGGACTAACATGTCGAGGTATTCTGAGTTCGTAAAACAACTTACCTAATACCGACTGCATAGTCAACAAGAGTTCAACGAATCAAGTCAACGATCGACTAAACAGATTCGCCACGAACGAAACCCTACGACTTGCTGGAAAGCAGCTAAAACTTAGCGTTCGACTCGCTATTTCTTGTCCACAAACGACGAAACAGAAATATTGCAAGTTAAACTCGATTGGTCCGACATTTCCCTAAGTAACGCGTAACCCTGCCGATTAGGCCACGTTTGTGTTTTAATTAAAGTGAATTCTTAGTCCCATAATAAGATATTTGAATCTATTAAAACACAATAGGCTTAAAAGTCGAGAAGCAATATCTTACAAAGGCCCCGAGGGCAGGGAAAACCGCTACAACCGAAAAATAAATTCAAACAACAAACAATAGAAACTAAGGAAGAAGATAGCTGCGGCCGATCAAAACATGGTTGCACCCGAGCCACCGACCGGAGTCCCAACCTCTTGAGGATCGCGTGGAGAAGGATCAGTCGCCACGGCTTGTGGGTCCACGTCCTGGAGTTCCTCCAACGCATACCCTTGAGGCCTTGCTTTATCGCTCTCCGTCGGCCCCTGCGTCTCCGAGTACTTGAGACTCAAAGGATCATCATCTTCCTCACCAGACTCATCCGCGATGATCGCCGCATGCACTTTTTCGCCCCTGTCAGTCGCATCCTTGCTGCCCTCAGCAGACTTATCCCGGTGTGCCCAACGGAAAGCTCTCCAAGAGAATGACTCGGGGTACGGAGAGAGGCGGCTGACTCGGCCCCGATTAATATGGAGTTAGACCCATGTTGGTTAAGTTCAGCAAGCGAGTCCTCCTGGATTTTCGCCTCTAGAGCAGCGAGTAGTTCCTTGTCCAAAAATTTCGACTCCAGAACCAACGTGGACAGCGAAAGGTCAGCTTCGGTTAGATCCCCGAGCGACAGACGAGCTGCTTCCTTCTTCCACTTGAGATCTTTGGACTGGAAAAAGTCAACCGCTCTTGTGAAATGTTATCCCCTCTCCTCTTCAGCATCTCCAGACACTTCCTAGTCCCGAAGGCCTGGCTGTAAAAGAACCACACATCGTCAAAACGGTCAGTGCGTCCGATCCACTCACGGATATGCTCGAACCGGCGGCTGGCCTTGGCGGTCAGGGCAGCCTTCACCCTGGATCACTCATGAGTGACTTCGTATATCCATGAATTCCTGAGGCGATCAGGCTCCCGCATGCGCCTCAGCGATCTAAGCTTTCTCCAGCTCGAGTTTTGCCTTCTCCGACTCCCAAGCCATCTTCTCCATCGCGAGCTCTTCCATCGCGGCCGTAGCATTCTCCAGGTCGCTCTCAGTGCCTTCAGCCCTCTTCGCCAGGGCATCTCTGCGGAGTACGGCCTCATCCCGTTCCTGGATAGCCTGTTCGGCAACAGCCATCATCTTCTCCTTTAGCGCAATCCTACTTGCCTTTTCAGCCTTTATTTTCTCATGGGTCTCGCCGAGACAGGCGTATGTGGTCTTGAGCTTTGAGTCATACTGACTCACCAGGTAATTCATGCCACCTGCGGCCAACGTAGTACAAGAGAAGTTAAAATGGCATAGATTCAAAGGTAAGATACAACGACAAAGAATACTCACCATCATCTGGCTACGAGACACTTCAATGTACCCTTCCTTGAAGACCAGATCTTCCAAAGCCGGCATCCCGTCCGTTCTCCCTTTTATTTGGCGAAACAGGTTCGCGCACTCAGGCCCGTTGCAAATGAATGGGGTGCCGGCATCGTAGGTAAAGCAGACTTTATCAGGGAAAGGATTCTTTAACTTGCGAGTAATCACCTTCCTCGCCTCACCCTCTGATACCCCGGTTGCAGCCCCATGCTCTAACAAAGAAGTCACGGGAGGCTCGCTAGACCCCTCGAGAACTTGGTCCTACCGACTGAGATCTCTCGAAGCTTGATCTCCGAGTCGGTCCCCCTCTTCTTCTTCTTCCTCTGCCATAGCCGTGAGAAGAGGAGCCTCATGTTCAGTTGGAAGATCGAGAAAATGAGCATCACCCGAGGACACAACAGGATATCTACCCAAGCCTCCCTCAATCTTTGGGTCTTGGATAAGATCCTCGGACGGCTCATCCTGGAGAGATGGTATCCCTCACTCACTAGACACGGGTCGCTTCTCGCCTGATCTTCTCTTCTTTCTCTTCTTCTTTGCCAGCTCTTCAGCTTGAGCCTCCTCAGTCGTCCCACCGTGTTGTTCGCCTTTGATAGAATGATCGTCACTGTTTCTATTTTGAAGACAAGCAGGAAGCTGCGACATCTCTATGTTCGGGCGGGGAACCCCTAGACCTTCAAGGCTCGGATTTCCCTCGGCGCCAAGATTCTCCGGCTCTATCCCATTGAGGCATAACCCATCCAGGGCCCTCATTAGCTCTACGCCAGTGGAGATACGGTCCTAAATAACAGCAGAAAGGTCTCGCATCTCCCTCATCCTTAAGGCGAGATCTATCTCGTGCTGTTCGACTCCTAAGAAAAGCGACGACCTCTTCTTTCCAGACCGGAGAGCGCAAGGGATGTATGACTCCCAGTCACCTGTGCGGGGCATGAACTAACCGTCAGGAAAAGGTGGAAACTAATGTGACTAGACGAATGAACGACCGAAAGAACTTACCTTTGTCAATGCGGTCCAAAGAACGATGGACCTTGTCTTCACTTATATCGGGGGACTTGCGGCTCTTGCGTTAGCAAAGAAGTTCCTGGAAAGCCGGTCAGGTACGGGTGAACAGTTACGCGACACAAAAAAAGAATGACAAAGATGTCGAGTACGACACGAAATGTGGGTAAAACTATTTAAGTACGGCAGTCTACCGATACGCTTGTTCCATAGGACACGGAAGCAATCATCCGGCGGATCGACGAACGGATGCCTGTCAGACTTGACTTAGATATAATACCTCTTCCAATTCTGCGTTTTATTCGGGTGGCCGGTAATGATGTTATACTTCGGCCTCATCTTCACCGAGAACAGACCACCCGGCATAGGCTTGACAGATGTGAGCTCCTCAAACGCCCGAGGACAGAGGGATATGCCGATCTCTGCGGCCATCACCATCACCGTGACCACCAAGTGGAAAGAACCATTCAGGAATTGACAAATCCCGACCCGCCGACGAAACGCGTAAGCGTTTATCAGCCAAGGAATCGGGAACCAGAGCTTGGCGTCCTTCTGGAAATACAACTCGTACACGCACTGATAGCCGACCGGGGGGGGGGGGGACCAAGGACGCTGCTCTCTCGTCGGATCAAGTAAGTCACCCTGACCGCATTGCAATCCATCAGCAGCCTTTCCACTGTATCGCGAGTCGATCTAGTCGCTTGAACTCCCTCCCACGAGTGCCCCTCGACATCTGCAACGTAGGATCTCCACAGGAATGGCGGGCATCCTCCAGAAGTTTCCATCCCCGAGATATCGCCACAGGGAAAAGGAGGGAGTCTTCACAGCATAAGCTTCAACGACTCACCGTCCTCGCGTCGACGCGACTCTCCTCGGCCTAGCCTGGCCCGATCTGGACCGCGTATCCCCTAGAAGGTAAGCCGCGGCGTTACCGTAATTTTTTCCCCTGATCTGTCTCTCGGCATCTACTAGTAAGACCCTCTGCGCCAAGTCGAGACCAGCCACATCTGCCAGCGCGTCCCTATGCATCAGATCGAAGTCCTCGAGAGGCTTGTTCGTCGTCGCATCTCTCGCTGGACTTGAACCTGCAGCCACTGCCTTCCCTTTTTCCTCTCGAGAGTACCTACTCGATGGACGCATCCTAACCAGACTATGGCTATATATATTTTACAACACCTAGAGAGAGAAAGTAGAAAGATGGGAGAGGGGAGTACCTGACACCGCAAAGGAGAATGGGAAGAATGAGGAGAGCATTCCTATTTATAGGAGGAAGAAGCGGTGTGGTTCCGAGGAGTCATAATTAGGTCTATAAAGGGCCTAACTGGGCCTCTAACCGCCTATTCTACTCAAGACTCTTCAACTTCCGGTGTAAATTGGCCTGGCCCTATCAACTTGTCAACCACCAGTAACGATGTTTCAAATTCAAGTGCTCTTTTAATTCCCAAGAGTTTCTTCGTTTCTCGTCACGTTCATCGAGTATCGTTCTGTTCCTCAAAAAATAGGCCCGCAACAAGAACTCCTCTTTCTGTTCCTCGAGGAGGAAGGTACGGAGCTAAACCCAGAAAATCGAGTTGATTACACCACAAACAGAAAACCCACAAACAGAAATTGAGATCGATGATGCAGGCACAAAGCTTAACCGATATCCTACCTCAAAATCATGGGAAAAAGAAGTAGGAAGCTGAAGAATCAATATTTTTCATCCTAAAATTTTATGAACCCTAGACTTTTCCCCCAAAATTTAGAAAAAGCAATATTTTTAATGTTTGGGCTAGCCCACTGCCCAACTGGTTTAGACCAAGGTACCTATGGACAAATTTGGGTTTTAGCCAATTGAACCATAAAATATTTGGGCTGAACCATAACCCACCCATGATAGTTTGCGCTCAGTTTGCCCACGGGCAGCCCAACCAATTGACACCCCTACTCATGGCAGCAAGAAAACCCTAAGCTCCTTTTATAAATAGTAGACCGTATAGGTTTGGGTTATTCTCTTTGAAATCACACCTTTCCTTGCTTTGTTTTCTGCTGCTCAATACAAATGGACGAAGTTTTGACTTATTCTTCTTGTCCTGTTTCATCGTGGGTGTCTAAGGCCAATGAGACTCTTTGGGAGACCTTTTCTTCCCCGGTCGAGATCTTAATGTCATTCAAGTAAGAAATTGAAAAGCACAAAGAACAAGTTCAAGAACAAGAAAGAGAGTGATGAATCTGAGAAAGAGAGATAGTAAAGAAAGATTTTCTATTTCTTAACCTATTTATGTGCTTACAAGGGTCTATTTAAAGAGAGAGAGAAAGAGAGAGAGAGAGAGACAAGTACAGGGATATATGGATAAACACACTGGTTCATAGACTGAACTCTGTCCCAAAAGATCTTTTTAAAGCTATGCCTACACAAATTTGAATTCAAGTTCGTTCTCCTTGTCTCCAACAATCAAATTTGTCTTCAGAAATTTTGTTAATACTCCCCCCCCCTCAAGCTTAGCCATAATGTATGGTTAAACTTGGAATCCATGAAAACATCCCACATTAAAATCTTAGTTTGAAAAATTCAATGGGACAAAACACACTAAGGATAAAGAGTAGATGCTTCATGACCACGAGGATCATGATCTAGACATGTCCATGAGTCCCAAAATTGGATGGATGAACTCAAAAAGTTTGATGCTTGCTCCTTTGGTGAAGATGTTAGCTAGCTGATCTTTACTTCTTTTGTAGCAAGGAAGGATGATACGTTGCTCCACAGGTTGTCTAACCTTGGGATAATCCACCTCAGCATGTTTTTGTAGCATCCCTGATCATAGATAGGATCGCCAGGACAGGCCATGGGTTGAGGGTATGTGCAAGCCGGTCAATAGACATAAAGGCAAGCGTTTCATGGTCTGAACAATTGTTAAGACCGAGTGAGGAGGGGGACTTAACCAAGAAAATGAAGAGAAAAAGGGAAAATAAGCTGGACTGAACTAGGGAAAGAGTGGAGCTAGCTGGATCAGTTAGATAGAGATTAAGTCTAGCTTGGGTAGCCAGGGTCAGCTCGATCAACTAGTAGACCGAGCTCAGTCAGTTGGACCAACTTTCGGGGAGCTTAACTCAACTAGGTGGAGTGTTCGACGGTTGGGCCGGTTGGTCGAGGCCGAGGCGGGATCAATTTTGACACATAACTTCCCTAAGAAAAACACAAAAACTCGATATGAACTAAAGGCAAACCAAAATAGAAGATTTGGGCGATTTGGAAGAAAGACTTGATTGGAATAAGGTCTAGAAGGCGATCCAACTGAGATTGCTTGAAGATCGATCCAGACATGGATCCAAAGGATAAAGAGAAACTTGCTGGAACTCCGGAATGCACGTCTAAGGTGGGTGGATGGACCGTCTAAGCCATTGCTTAGAGCATTCGAGTGAATCCAATCGGTTCTATGGATGATCAATGAAACAGGTACATCCTTCTCACTCTACTCGATCGTTTTCTTCTTTCTTCTGCATAAAACGATTGCGTAACTTGGTCTGAGGGAAAATAAAGGACCATGGTGTAAGCAGGTTCAATAACACAATCCATGGCCTAAGGGCTGGACGTGTTAGATCGCGGGTCATAAGAGCTGAAATACACAGTGGAACTGGTTTTCGGAAGTAAGGGAATCAGTGGAAACATGAAATCCTATGGCACTTGTCAGAGGGGTAATTACAACCAGAGTTCATGACATGGTGTGTTTATTGTTCTAGCTGGTATAAATATCCTTAACAATTAACTATCAAATTAACTCTAATCTTAACATAAAAATAATACTCTTGCCAATAGAGATCAGGTGTAGTACTTAGGGATCGAATCCACAGAGAGCAATGGCACACAATAGATTTCTTATTTCTAAAGACTAAGCTATGTGAATATATATATTAGTAGTGAACAATTAATCAAGGAAATATTCCTTATCAAAAAGTAGGGATGCAATATTGAAATATGCTGATAATGGAAATAAAGAAATATTCTAATAATGCAAATATGGAAATATGCAAATAAATTAACTAGATGTAAATGTAAATATGCTAGATCTAGGGTTTCAAGCCTAATGGATTATAAGGGGTAGGAAGCACGGAAAGGTACAAATTCTAGAACTCAAATATTAACTATTCCGACCCTTTTAACTCCAACTCTTGTATGCGTGTAACATGAAATACCATCGATCGACGGCTAAGGCCTGATGTCGATCGTTGGTGAAATCAGAAGGAAGTGTGAACGAGATTTTATAAGTTCACTAGAATTATTAGACCAGCTCTCGCATGCACCTAACATCCTAGTTCATTGGAGTCTATTCTGGCACAGAACGAACTCTCGTAGTCGTCCATATCCTACTTTCGAGATCCTAGTTACCTACTCTAGAATGCAAGCATGGATCACAACTCAATTGATGGATATCATTTAACCCTAAATCTAGTTGATAACTACTCATACATAATTAGAGAAAGAACAATAGTCTGAATATAATGCATAAATAGTATACTTGGGTTCCAATACAAATCTCCCTAAGGAGTTATGAATCTTCTCCTTGTGCATAAAACTATGCACTTCATGCACACATGCACCTCTTCAATACATAAGGCATAAATATAAAACCCTAAAACTGAGGTCAAAACTCGTCCAGGGCATTCTCATCATTTGTCTCTAATTTGGGCTTTAAATCGGCTGTCTGCAATTTGGACGTCAATCGATGGTAAGTGTGCAACATCGATCAACCTTAGTCTTTGAACATCGGTCGACGTCAAGATTTTGTCGTCGATCGACGATTGTGTTGTACTTCGACTCCTTAAATGATCATCTACGGATTCTTCTCTTCTAAATGCTCCAAAAGCTCCAAGTATCTCCATATATCTCCAAAACGTTCCTGGACCTGTAAATACTCCAAAACATTGCCTAGACACTCATAATAGACCATAAATAGAGCCAATAAAATAGCGTAAAACTGGTAATAAATAGGCTATATCAACTCCCTAAGAATTAACTTTTTGCTTGTCCTCAAGCAAATCATGCCTGTGAAAGATGTTTTGAAAAGCGGAGACTCATCTATTGTCTAAGTATAACTGTCACCCTACTTTGTTGCAACCACATCCTATCAAGTCAATCACAGAGAAACTTTATATACCCTATCCTAGTATAGCAACTAATCCATTCTACCAACAACTTAGCAAATACTAGTCTGACTCACCCCTCTACTGATTTCATTTCTTTGCTTAAAATAAAGTGTAGGCTTTACCTTGGGAGTATCGATCAAAGGACACATGGACTCTTTTCCTCTGCAAGTATCTGAACAACCATGCACAAAGTCTTCTCTGATTCCTTTCTTCTCCCTTTTTTCTCTGAATCTTTTTAGATCTCAAACTTAATGGACAATAATGCTGATACAGTCCGTCTTGCCATTTAATTTTTGATTTTCTTCTTCTTTTCGTTTCTTTTTTTTATATAACTTTTCTTTTGCTTTTTGGGCAAAGTTGTAGGCGAGTAGTGGGGTCATCGGTAATGTACCTACCCCTCGCTTCCAACAATGTGTGATCATTCCTCCGAATTAGAATAGTGGGGTCATCGGTAATGTACCTACCCCTCTGCATCTCGGGAAGTCATCTCAATCTTTTAAGCTTTTAGGTAGATGCTGAAGAGAGAGAAAGGGAACCAAAGGTGCAATGACTTGTACCTACATAATTGCAGAAAGAATTCGATCCAGTGTATACCAAGCCCCAAAGCAAGCAAATAATGTCAAGATTAGTGTTGGAAATCAGCTTCGGTTCCTTCAAACTTTCTAAGAAAGGGTGATATAGTGGCATGATGATCCACTTTGGTATCTCTAGTAATCTTTGCAAACAACCTTTTAAGAATGGTGCTAAAGTGTGGTTGATCAATTAAACTTGTTGAAAAACTTATATATATATATATACATATATATATATATATAGTAAATAAAGCACAAAACAAATTAAATAGCATTAGCGAACATCCCCAGACTTAAATTAAATTGTCCCTAGTGTAATCCATCATGGATTGGTTAGGAAAAATTAAATCATAAGTAAATAGTTTAAATAAAAAAATCGATACCTCTCTCTGTAATAGAGTGTCGATCGATGGTAGGCGTGAGGGGTTGATCGATGGCCGTGATTCGTTTTGGACTGATGGTGCCTTTATGGTGTCGATCGATGGCCGTGATCCGTTTTGGACTGATGGTGCCTTTATGGTGTCGATCGATGGTGGACTCAAACAGTCTACAAAACAAAGTAAAACTCGAAATAAATAGTAGTATAACTTAGAAACGAAATAAAGACTTACTAATTAATGGCTTGCCTCCTACTAAGCGCTTGGTTATAGTTTTAAGCTCGATGTTGTGAACTTTCTAACTAGTATGGAGGTGGGTCAACACTTGGAAAACAAGTTTCTACATATTCTTTGCTCTTCTTAAACCATGTACCGATGAAGCTCCTCATTGCATCATCTCCTCTGCTTTTCTCATACCTTATAACCGCTCTAGCAAACTCCATTGAATGCATTCCCCTTTGTAGGTTCTCAATACTGTGCTGTAGCATTTTAAGTCTGGCAGCTTTAGTCTCTGATATATCCTCAAATTGCTGAGAAATATCTTCCTTCATCAGACTCTGAGAAAAAGCAATCTCATCAAACCTATCTTCCAATTTTATTTCTGTTGTGGTCTTCAGCCCATTTTCATAGACATAGCGATCTTTGATGCATGTTCAGGTAAAAATATGTAGCTCTCTCTAGAACTGCTCTGAAGTCTTCAGCTTGCACATTCACTACTCTTTCGTCTGTAGCTCATGGATTACCATTCTCATCTCTGTAGATGCCATACTCATCTTTCTTTTCCCAATGGAAAATTCTTTTGCCCTTAGCATCAAAATCTCTCGTACCTTGCTTGAAACGCCAGTCGATCGAAATCATTTGATCTAAGATGACCAATATCTCTATCTTCTGCGCCAAGTTCGTGTTCTGGTTCACGTCTGATGTCGTTCGATGGCCTGGAGATGCCGTCATCGATGCTCAATTATCCACTGTCGCGTTCATCACCCAGCCAGCATCTTCTGATGCTAGGGCGCGATATTCAATCAGCTCTTCCTCTATGTAATCTTCATTGTATCCTTCGTAAGCTTCATTGTATTCTTGGCTTGTCGGACGTGTGTTGATGGATGGTGTATGGTGGTCGTCGTTCGATGTTCGATAACCAGATTGTTGCACGAAAAGGTTTCCAGATCCATTAGCCATGTCAAGTATATCCGCTACATCTTCCCTCGTGACATTTAGTAGTCTGCCATCTATAGCCCATGACACGGAAAAGCTGTCCATCTCTTTTTCATTGGCTTCTCTGCATTGTTTGGGGTTCTTTTGCTTCCTATTAGAGTGTCCCTCATCTTCTCTATCAAGATCCATAGCTTCAGACGTGTCAATATTTTTTTCTGAAATTGTCATGGTTGGATGCACAATCAAATTCACAGTGATGCTTGGGAGTCGAACCGGCTTTCTCATATGTCGATCAATGCTCAGGTTGCATTGTCGATCGATACCTCTATCTCTCTGTCGGTCGATTGTCTCATGTCAGTGTCGAACGAACATTAGTGAATTCACACAAAGCTACTGATACTTCAGGAATCGTTGTCGATCGATGCTCACTACTTGGTCTCGATCGACACCAATGCGAACTGCCAAATGACAGGGAACTTTCCACACGAAAATCGCCTTCTTGGAGCTTTCCCCTCTTAACTTCCTGCCAAAAATCAACGTCAATCAATGCATTGACGTGGTTCTTCTGTTCAGACCTATTTTCTCATTGATCAGGCTCTAATGCCTCCTAATGGTTTCACTTGTTTGCAGCACCTGATTCTCCAGCTTCTTCACATGGGTGTTGTGATTTTTGAACTTGGTGTTGAGGTTGAGGTACAGCCCATCTATCTTTCCATTGAAATCCATAGTCATCTTCTGCTGTCCCTCTAAAACTCTATCAACCATTGCTTCGATCTTGCTTTCTTGAGTATCTGGAGGAGGATTCTGTACTAAGAAGATCCATAAGTTATGTTGTTGTTGAAGGGTTTTCCCTGTGAACCCTGATTAAAGTTACTTCTTTGACTATTCCCATAGGAAATTCTGTTGAAACCTGGATTCCCTTGTCTCTGGAAACCATTCCCATCAATGTAGTTCACGTCCTCTTCTTCAATCTCATCATCTCCAGATTATGTTGCTTCTACTTTTGCAAAAGTGACCTGCTTCCTGAAGAATTTCTGAACACTATCGAGTTTTGCCTGACCTCTTCAGTCTCCTCCTTGCTCAAAGCTGGAGTTGATTTCTTCCTTTCAAATTCTATTCACTTGGTGCTGCTTCTGGATGCCAGATTCTCAATCAATCTTGTAGCTTCTTCAGGATTCCACGTGCTGAAATTTCCTTAACTAGCTGTGTCCAAAGCCATCTGATACTGTAATCCAATACCTTTAGAGAAAGTGCTGAGAAGTTTCACTTTGTTGAACTGGGATGTGGACAATCTCTTTGGTAGAATTTGAATCTGATCCAGAAGTTTCTTAAAAATTCTGAAGGGTCTTGTGGAAAAGTATTAATTTTGCCCCTCAGATCTTCTGCTCTTGCGTCATCAAAGAAATTACGCAAGAAAGCGTTCTTTATGTCAAGTCCAGGGTGTCAGGGATCCTGGTGGTAACTGCTTAAGCCAATATGAAGCTTCTCCAGCGAGTGAGTACTTGAAAAGCTTACAAAAGAGATAGTATTCGGGGACTCCATTTGCTTTGATAGCAGTCACTAGATCCTTAAATTTCTCCATATGATCCATAATGTGCTCATGTCGCAACCCATGGTAAGGTGTTTGTGCTACAAGTCCGAAGAAAGCGGGCTTGATTTCAAAATCGTTTCCCTGAAAAGCTGGAGGACGAATGGCGGATCTGTTGGGGTAGAACTGATCTGGACGGTTGTAGTCAGCCAGTGTTCTCTGAGCATCTTGGGCATTAGCTTCAGGTTGAGCTGCTGCAGCGTCTGCTTCAGGTTCTGTATCAGGGATTATTGCCCCATGATCGTCTATCTTTTGACCTGCTGCAATACGCAGATGACCGTCGAGGTTATGCAGGTTTCCATTCTCATCCCGAGTCAATATTAAAGTCGCAACTATCTGAACTCGTCTGCTTATGTCGATCGATGCCGGTAAGTTGCTGTCGATCGGTGCTATGTGATCAGTTTCGGTCGATGCTCGAGTTCTGATTTCGGTCAATGCGGTCCGTAAAGAAGTGTCAGTCGACGTGGTGTAGGTGATATCCATCAATGCTTGTCGTCTTTCTTTGTGGATCATACATTCGAGTCAGAGAATAGCAGTTCTTGTCCTTTATTGCTCCAGTGTATCTTTGCATGCAACTGAAAAACAAAGAAAAAGAAAAATTAGTAACTTGAAAAGTAGTAACAAACCCAGACTAAATCCTAGAAATTAAATCTAATGGCGATCAATGTTCCCTGGCAACGGCACCAAATTTGACATGGTGTATTTTATTGTTCTACCAGGGTATAAATATCCTAAACAATTAACTATCAAATTAATCCTAATCTTAGCACACAAATAATACTCTTGCCAAGAGAGATCAGGTGTAGTACTTAGGGATCAAATCCACAGAGAGCAATGACACACAATAAATTTTTTTTTCTTACTAAGCTAGGTGAATATATATATTAGTGGTGAACAATTAATTAAGGAAATATTCCTTATCAAAAAGTAGGGATGAAATATGGAAATATGCTGATAATGCAAATATGAAAATATGCTAATAATGCAAATATGGAAATATGCAAATAAGCTAACTAAATGTAAATGTAAATATGCTAGATCTAGGGTTTCAAGCCTAATGGATTATAAGTGATAGGAAGCACGGAATTGTAAATATTATAGAACTCAAATATTAACTATTCTGACCCTTTTAACTCCAACTCTCGTAAGCGAGAAAAAGGA
The DNA here is from genome assembly GCA_905132765.1 of Moricandia arvensis. Classification (NCBI taxonomy): domain Eukaryota; kingdom Viridiplantae; phylum Streptophyta; class Magnoliopsida; order Brassicales; family Brassicaceae; genus Moricandia; species Moricandia arvensis. Next base: position 43,625 of record CAJHQP010004358.1, on the reverse strand, counting down.
AAGACCATCGATAGACTGCTAAGGTCTGATGTCGATCGATGGTGAAATAAGAAGGAAGTGTGAACGAGATTTGATAAGTCCACAAGACTTATTAGACCAACTCTCGCATGCGCCTAACAGCCTAGTTCAATGAATTTTATTCTAGCACATAACCTACTCTCGTAGTCGTCCATGTCCTACTTTCGAGATCCTAGTTAGCTACTGTAGAATGCAAGTATGAATCACAACTCAATTGATGAATATTAACTTAACCTAGCAATCCAAGTTTTGGGCTAATCCATGATTGCTATCATTCAACCCTAAATCTAGTTGATAACTACTAATACATAATTAGAGAATGAACAATAGTCTGAATATAATGCATAGATAGAATATTGGGGTTCCATTACAAATCTCCCTAAGGAATTATTAATCTTCTCCCTTAAAAACCTTAAATCTATAATAGAAAACTAAAACTCCTTGTGCATAAAACTCAGCACTTCATGAACACATGCACACTTGCACCTCTTCAATACATAAGGCATACATATAAAACACTAAAACTTATGTCAAAACTCGTCCATGGCATTTTTGTTGTCTCTAACCTGGTCTTTAAATCGGCTGTATGCGATTTGGACGTCGATCGATGGAAAGTGTGCAGCATCGATCGACCTTGGTCTTTTAACAACGGTAGACGCCAAGGTTGTGTCGTCGATCGACGAATAACTTGTACTTCGACTCCTTGAATGATCAGCTACGGATATCTTCAAAATGCTCCTAGACCTGTAAATACTCCATAACATAGCCTAGACACACATAATTGACCCTAAATAGAGCCTATAACATGGCCTAAAACTGGTAATAAATAGGCTATATCAGTTCACAACACAAGATAACTTGCAGCAGCAACAACAACAATAGTAACCTGAACCATGGAACTTCTTCTTACTAGAATTTTCCACCAGCAACTCAAGGAAGCAAAATAGAGAGTATGATTGATCATGTTTTTAAGACTTGAGCTTGTGTCTTGCATTGCTCACAATGATTTGCATGGAGAGTTGCGTCTTCTGCCATCATGGGCCAATATTATCATACTCTTCGAGCCCAAATTACTAAAATGTGACCGCTAGAATGAGAACCACATTCTCCTTCATGCAATTACTACAATATTAATTTGGCATGCCCCGGAATGATGCATCGTAGATAAGGGCCGGGAAAGGATCTCCTGAACAGACTTCCCAGAGAGAAACATTGTATGTTTGCCTGCTTTTTGATTTTCTTGCATTCACTATTGATGTCAGGCATGATAACTTTTTCCACATAGTCGACGATGGGACTCATCCAACCCTGTTAATTCTAGATGGTCGAGATTTTTGACGGTGTAGCTTCATCCTCCGTTGTTGCCACTGGAGTACAAGCAAGGAGTTACTCAGCTGGATTTTAGTTTCCAAGGCGGAGCCGATATTTTCTAAAGTGTCGACGTTGGAGTTCTGTTCCCTTGGGATTTGAGTGAGCTTGCAACTCTTGAACTTGGCGATCAAGTGTTTAGTTATCATCAAGTATTTAGCCATGCTGGCATCTTTTACATGATATTGTTCATATGTTTCATTGACGATTAGTTGCGGGTTTCAGAATCCTCAGAGGTATTATGTTCTCAGTTTTCTGGTTAGAGTAAGTCTAACTATTAAATCCTCGTACTCGCTTTCATTATTGGTCGCATTGGATTTTCATCTTACGGCTCTCGATGCCATGTCTCCTACTGGGAAGGTGAGTACAATATCTACTCCTGCCCCTGCCATACTTATGGATCCATCGACGTGGAGTTTCCATTCTCTCGCTTGATTGCTATCTTTGCGAATGTTTAACTCTTGTTCCACTGCCGGGAGAATGGTCAGAGAGAATTAAGCCACAAAATCAGCTAGTCCCAACGACTTGATGGCTGTTTCGGGTCTAAATATCTGATATACCTTGATTTTTACCAGTTTTAACCATGGTATAAGTCCATTTTAGAGTCTATTATCTATGTTTTAAGTATGTTTTAGAGTCTTTTCAGGTTAAAGTACGTTTTGGAGCATTACATAGATTTTGGGGCTATTTGGAGGACTTGGCGAAGTTGTACAGAAAAGTTAAAGTTCGAGTAAATATTTAGAGGTAGTGTCGCTTGATACTCCATTACTGTCATCGACACTCATGCGGTTTGGCGAGACCCAAATCAAGTTTCAAGAATTGCTCGTTGGCCTAGAAGTTTCCCTATTTGCAAAGAGACCCCTAGATTTGTTTAACCTATACTTATCTATTTTCCAGCCACTTTTTAGGCTAAGCTTTATTCTATGTTAGATATTTTGGAGAGAAAATCATAGACTCTTCAAAGATTGATTGAAACTAAAGTATATCTTACTCTTATTATTTTACGCAATCTATTCAGATTAGTGTTATGTTTTGGATGATCATATCTGAGTAGTTTACTTCTTAGATTTATGGATTTTCTAGGGTTATGAAGAACTTCTAATTTATAGAACTGCTAGGGTAATCTTATTATACCCTTCACTGAGATTGATCTTTATGCTTGTTTCTAAAATAGCTAACTAGAAACCTTATCATAGGATAATTGTAAGAGGCGAGAGTGTAATCAACACCTGAACCGAACCATGTTGAGCTAAGTTGTTAATCGCAACGAGGGTTGGTTTAGGACTAAGTGAACAAATTGAATTGGAACTTATTGCTTCTCTGAAGTATTTGGATCCGCAACGATAGTTAGCTTTCGAGGTATAGACACCTGTTAATTTATTGCATTGAGAGCTGGATAACTTGTTAGTGAATTCGAGTCTAGAATTGGTTTAACAAAACCCTTAGCATATATTTATTTAAGTTCTTATTACTTGTTTGAATATCCATGACTCTAGCATTTTTCCCATCTATTTACAAACCAATTCTATTGCTTTGTTTCATCTAGTGCCTGCATATTATTGAGTAAGCTTAACAAAAAACTGACAGTTTATTGTATGATCCACGCTCCTTGTGGATTCATTTCTCACGTACTACTACGATTGTCTTATTTAAGGGAGTGGCTTAAGGTTAATTTGAGCTTATCAAATTTGGCGTTGTCACTGAAGAGTGTTTGATTCACCAGTAGACTAGGTGAAAGGTTTAGCCAATGCTTTAATTTATTGGTTACTTATATGTTTTTCTTGTGTCTTTCAGGTGCATGCTCATTACTACCAGAAGCAACAAGAAGAGTGAGCTCTTTGATTTCTTACATACCATGGTTTTTACCCGTTTTTACCATGATATAAGTCCTATTCAGATTCTAGTATATGTGTTTTGAGTCTGTTTGTGTGTGTTTACAGTTACAGTTATGTTTTTGAGATTTTTGGAGATTATGGAGCCATTTGGAGCATCAAGTGGAAAGAACCCGGAACTTAGAAGTTGGAGTCTAGATTTGTGAGAATAGAGAGGAAATGGTGAGAATGGAATGGGGAATGATTTTGGTGAAAAGAATCAGCTTCTGTTTTAGTTTGGACCAGAAAGACTAAGAGAGAGTGTTTTTAAGAGTTTAAGTGAGAATGATGGGATTATGGAGAGTGTTTGTGACCTTCTGGTTTAGTATGAACCAGAGACAATGAAGGATGGACGAAATTATGGGTGAGAGTATTTGAGAGTTTGTGAGAATAAGAGACTAAGAGAATAAAGTAACTAGAGATTTGTTGAAGGAAAGAGTAAACTTATCACTTCAGAGAGTATGAGAGTATGAGAGATTGTGAACCAGAGAATAAGTGAAGGAGGAGGCTCAACTCTCCTTAGTAAATATCGTGATACATGGGAACTATATATAGCCAAAGCATACAACAAACTACAAGCACAATAAACTACTAATAAACCATGAAAACTTAAATAAATAACTTTGTAGAAAAAGAGAGATCAGAGCAGGTTCAGAACTGGCTGGGGCAGAGTCGTGCAGAGCAGGCTGTGGCATGGACAGTCTGGCACGTCCAGAGGAAGAGAAAGTGACTGGAGGAAAAGGGCACATTGAGCTTGGTGTGATAGTGACATATCAGTCCTTCTTCATATGCACCACATGTGATATTTTCTTGTCCAAATCAGACCAGCTCCTTCCATTTGAATTCAAACCAAGTATCCTTAGGTTTCTGGAGCTTTGGCCACGTCCAAGAGTTTCCCAAACACCTTCCTTGCCTTGCAAGTCAGGTTAGGTCAAGTGGTGTATTGACAGCCTTCATCTTTCCTTGCAAGTCAAGTATGCTTGATCCAGATTCTATCTTTAACCAGGTTTGCTTCTTCTTCCCTTTCTTTCATTATTCCAACAGTCCCCCTCAAGCTTGACCATAGGAATCCTTGGGCAAGCTTGGAACTGAGATTACTTGCCTCATTAAAAACCTAATTATAGGGAAAAAGAGTACAAGCAATCCAGCCTAGGTTTAGACAACTTTATTGGCCGGAAGGGCGCCACTCATTTCCTGCTTCACACTCAACTGGTTCCATTTGAACCTTCTTCTTGTTTCACAGCTTGTCTCCCCCTTGTTTCTGACTTAGTGCCTTCTTCATGGGTTGAGATCAAGCCAACATTTCTTTGGCATGATAATGAGGAGTGTCTGCCCTCCTGGCTTGCACTTGAATCCCTCACTTCATCCTTCTTCAGAATGGCCTTGCAAAGTGACTTGTAGAACTGACTTGATAGGGGGACTTTGCAAAGAGTCAGCTGCCATCTTTTCAGTGAACTGCCTTCTCTTTGCTCTGCCAAGAGTATCCTTGTTCAAATCCACTCGTTTCCTTTGCTTCAGCTTGAACAATATTGCATTGGCTTCTCATTTAACACGCCTCTCAAGCTTGACCTAAGAATGAGAGTATATGGTCAAGCTTGAAGCTGAGAGCCAATGACAACCAATACCTTGGGACCACAACCCTCTTGGCTTGAATTGTGGCCTTTCTCTCTTGAGGAACCTCCTGTTCACCCTCTTAGCTTCAGGTAAGACCTCTCTAGAAATCTCTCCATAGTACCAAACTTCCTCTCTACCATCTTGGTAGTTAATGAACGCAATCAGTGTCCAAAGTGTTGTTGGGTAGTGGGCAATCTCTCCATGGTCAGGAATGTACTTATGTATTCTCTGAACACATAGGAAACTTTCTCTTTATTGAAGGAGGCACATCTTATCAAGAACTTGAGCTGGTTTCTTGAACCCTCAGCCCATAGGGGCTTAGTGAGACTGGATATGTTTGAGGTGTGGATTGAATGTCCAACACCTCTTCTTGATGATTATCTCCTTCTGGTCAAGGAGACACTTCAAGCCCCTCATATCCTCTTGCTGGTCGTGGGTCTTGAGGATCAAAGAGTGAGCTTCAGCTTTGTTGGCTAGAGAATAGTTTGAACAGCCTAGCTTTGAAGCTTTTTCAGTGACCTTGCTCCAAAAATGATTTTCTCCATGGGTTTTCTTCAGCATTTTGGACAAGAGGAAGTGGTTTGGTTTCTTCTTTGGACCCCCTGAAGTCTTTGGAGTCTCCATTTCAGTTTCAGTCTCCATCTTGAAGAGTTTTGGACCAGTGGACAAAAGAGTGTTCCTACTGGTTTTGCAAGAGAATGGAATTTGATGTAGCTTGCTGAACTGAGATGAAGCTTTCTTAAGTTCCAGAGAATGAGATACTCCTTTATCTTGAGTTCTGGCAAGGTTCTTCCCTCCTGGAAAACCTTTGGACCAGAGGATAAAAGGATGTAACCAAACATATTTTACAGAGAAATTTGAACAAAGATTCATTTGCGGAAGTGAGAAAGGTTTTCAGGAGTTTATAGCTCTGATACCATGTGAGAATAGAGAGGAAATGGTGAGAATGAAATGGGGAATGATTTTGGTGAAAAGAATCAGCTTCTGGTTTAATTTGGACCAGAAAGAGTAAGAATGAAACAGAGAGTGTTTTTAAGAGTTTACGTGAAAATGATGGGATTATGGAGAGTGTATGTGATCTTCTGGTTTAGTATGACCAGAGACAATGAAGGATGGACGAAATTATGGGTGAAAGTATTTGAGAGTTTGTGAGAATAAGAGACTGAGAGAATAAAATAACTAGAGATTTGTTGAAGGAAAGAGTTAACTTATCACTTCAAAGAGTATGAGAGTGAGAGATTGTGAACCAGAGAATAAGTGAAGGAGGAGGCTCAACTCTCCTTAGTAAATTTCGTGATACATGGGAACTATATATAGCCAAAGCATACAACAAACTACAAGCACAATAAACTACTAATAAAACATGAAAACTTAAATAAATAATTTTGTAGAGAAAGAGAGATCAGAGCAGGTTTTGAACTGGCTGGGGCAGACTGGTGCGGAGCAGGCTGTGGCATGGACAGTCTGGCACATCCAGAGAAAGAGAACTTGACTGGAGGAAGAGGGAACATTAAGCTTGGTGTGATAGTGACATATCAGTCCTTCTTCATATGCACCACATGTGATATTTTCTTGTCCAAATCAGACCAGCTCTTCTATTCGAATTCAAACCAAGTATCCTTAGGTTTCTGGAGCTTTGGCCACGTCCAAGAGTTTCCCAAACACCTTCCTTGCCTTGCAAGTCCGGTTAGGTCAAGTTGTGTATTGACAACCTTCATCTTTCCTTGCAAATCAAGTCTGCTTGATCCAGATTCTATCTTTAACCAGCATTGCTTCTTCTTCCCTTTCTTTCATTCCAACAGTCCCCCTCAAGCTTGACCATAGGAATCCTTGGGCAAGCTTGGAACTATGATTACTTGCCTCATTAAAAACCTAATTATAGGGAAAAGAGTACAAGCAATCCAGCCTAGGTTTAGACAACTCTATTGACCAGGAAGGGTGCCACTCCTTTCCTGCTTCACACTCAACTAATTCCATTTGAACCTTCTTCTTGTTCACAACTTGTCTCCCCCTTGTTTCTGACTTATTGCCTTCTTCATGGGTTGAGATCAAGCCAACATGTCTTTGGCATGATAATGAGGAGTGTCTGCCCTCCTGGCTTGCACTTGAATCCCTCACTTCATCCTTCTTCAGAATGGCCTTGCAAAGTGACTTGTAGAACTGACTTGATATGGGGAATTTGCAAAGAGTCAGCTGCCATCTTTTCAGTGAACTGCCTTCTCTTTGCTCAGCCAAGAGTATCCATGTTCAACTCCACTCGTTTCCTTTGCTTCATCTTGAACAATATGGCATTGGCTTCTCATTTAACAAGATTCACAGATGGTGTCGATCACATCATCCTTAGTGTCGCTCGACACATATGCATATGGAGTCATCCGACCCAAGTTTCCATAATTACAAAATGGCCCAAAGTTTCCAATATTTGCAAAGAGGCCCCTAACAAGTTTTAGACTTATATTATGTTTTCTTAAGGCGATGTTTAGGCTATGCTTTATTTTTAATTTAGAAATATTTGGAGAGAGGATTAGAGAACTCTTTCAGAGATTGATAGAAACTCCAATATTTCTTACTCTTATTCTTTTATGCAATCTATTCAGACTATTGTTTTTGTTTCCATGATCATTTCTGTTAGAGGCACAGAAGCATGGTCGTCCAAATGGACAATGGAGGTTCCAATCGGCTCGACTGAGATGTGATCGAATAGTCGATATTGCTGGAGTTTTGATTGTAGACCTAAAGAAATGCAAAAACGAATGGAATGAGGTGATAATGGATGGTAAAATAAAAACAATAAAAAAGGTATATAATGATGGAGATGGGATCTTTTTTGCTGGATGTGTATCACTCTCAACAAGAATCGATGGATGGAAGATGAATGAAGATGGAACCAGTCTTGCCGGTCTTGCTGGATGTGTATCACTCTCAAGATCGATTGGTAGATGGAAATGGGATGATGGACACCGAAAAGGTCTGTGAAAGGAGGCTTTGATAAGTCTGGATGCTCAAGAGTTACTTCTCACAATACTCTAAAGATTTAGAACAATAATTTTGAGAAACTAGAAAGCTGTAATTTCATCCATAAAAGTTCAAGGGTGATTTACAATGGAAAAATGACTTGTGATTTATAGGATAGACTAACAAAAACACTAACAGATTAAAAATGATAAAAGGAAAAAAAATAACCCGTGCATAAAGTCTTGGAAGCAAAGGAATATATAGCTCCAAGAAAACCAGCCGTTTCAGGCTTTATGATGAGAATCTTGGCAAAGTTAATGTAGATGGTCTTCTCCTTGTATCTGGACGTTGTTAGGGGGTATGTGAGCTTCCTTATAATCCTATTTATGGTTTGGAAGGTGCTGAAGTCGTGCCACATTTGAAGAGAAAGGAGCTGTTGGAGATTGATTGCAAGAATCTTCAAATAAGGCAGTTTGGTGTTAATGAGGATTCTTTGGATCCAATGTTGGCTGGTGCATGGTAGGAACTTGTAGAACTTGTCTAGATCATTGATTATCTATTCTGTGGGTCTTGGTATGATCAGATAGTCTTCTGGTCGGAATTGGTTGGCTGGTAAATGGTTGAACCGAAAGATTGTCCAATCTTTCCATAATTGGTTCAGTTTGACCAGTTTTGGGAAATTGATCATAACTCCATAAATCTGTGGCCATTTCTTCAGATTTTGGGATTTCTGGAAAAAAATTCAAATATATATTGAAGTACATGAATGATTCTGGAGAATTCCGCTTCATAGTTAAGCTGAACTTCACTTCTAAGACCATATACTCCCAAATGGACGGGCTGGGAAACGTCCATTTTGTAAAATCCATAACTTTCTGGTCCGGATAGATTTTTGGATGATTCCACTTGGAAATGAAATCATATTGAATATAGAATCCGTTAAAGTTTTTTTTATGGTGAAACACCTTATTGTTTTCAAGATAGCCTCCATGGACTGAACCTTGTCATTGGTACCTCCTAGATGGCCGGTTTGGAGGGTTTGGTGAGACTTATGTTGAACCTTGGATTTCAGGACCACAACATCTCCTCCCTCTTGACAAGGTTTTGACCTCAAAACTGTATAACCTGCACCAAGATAGAGCCAGTCAGCATTTATTATCTTTTGAGATTCTAGAGCCTTACCTTGGTATTGTTTTGGTTTGGGAATGGATAATTATCAAGTGTTTCTCCTTATAGAAGATAGGATCTGATCACTCTTCTTCTGTGGTCATGGTCATTGAATCTCTTCTCGAGTTGATGTGACTTCCTATTTCTGGTAGCTTTGTTTTTGACCATCTTTGGGGTTGATCCTCCTAACAACAAAAGACTATCCGGTGGGATCTCTTTGAAGCTTTCTTTCTTGCAACCTGAAATAATCTCAACCTTCTGGACAAGAGGTAAATGAATTATATCTGGTTTTGTATATTAAAAAAACATAAAGTGTTAAGGTCGGATTTACCTAGTAAGCATAAGCAAGTTGAAGAATTATTTTCTTCTTTGGACAATTCTTGTGGTTTTTGGTTCTTCTTGCAACTTATGACCTTCTTCTTTTCTAATTCCTTGATCAAAAATTTCTGGCCAGTACAATCACATTATATCTGTTGTTGGAGGTTTATAATCAGAATATGTAAAGTTCATACTTACTTTGATTGCATTAATAAACTGAAGTATGATTTGCTTTTTGCCTCTAGATTCTTCTTCATTCTGTTTTGCACAAGTAAGCTTGGTTGTGTGTCTTCCTAGGAACGTCTGGTCTCTTCTTGTAGGTTCTTTTTTTGTTATTCCTGGATCAAAACATCTTGGAAAAGAAAATTCTAATATACTAATGGAAAGAATCTTGTAAGCCGATAAGAACATAGAAAAATTAACCTTTAAGTTAGTTGTGGCAAAAATGACTTCATGTTCCTTGTTTGGCTTGTATCCACTCACTTGAGCTGTTGAAGTGTGGTCGTGTATATATGAACAGTAGAATGTGGGTACTACTAGGGATTCTCCCTGAACCATACTAAGTTGATCTCTCACTTGAATTGGACTTGTATTGTACATCCAACTTGATCTACAATCTGTGTTTGGCACTTTTGACAAGAACAAGTGTATCATATCTAAGTAGTGAGGTGATAAGGACATACTACAACCAAGTATTACCTCAGTGTTGGTGGACTTGAATTCAAAATCACCTTGGTCTAGTTTCTGGTCAGAAACTACAAACATCTTGGTTGGTGCTTCTTCCTTTTGGGCAATGTAATCTCCCTTAGTTCTTGTACCTATTTCACTGTCCCTTGGACAAAACAAGTGCATTAATCTTTTCATGGATTCAATAAGAAACTTCTGGTCCACAGTGAAATTTACCTCATGTTTTGGTACTTGAACAATCTCTTGTCAGATTTCGGTTTCCACTTGTTGTGTGGCTCTTGAGTGAACTTAAGTTCTGGTTCTTCCCTTGGGACTTCAGTAAGCATTGAACTTTCTGTTGTCCTCCCTGTACCATAAGTATACACGTTTAGGTTCTCAACCAAAAGTTTTTTTAGGTACTTACCTTGGGAAGGCATGTTTGCCACTTGTTTTGCTTCTTTAAGCTTCATGGACTGCATTGTGTCTTGAGATTTTTTCTGTTCATCACAAGGACTACACTTGGTGGTTCCCCTCCCTTGATTTTCTGTGCCTCAGTGCCTGTTACATGACCTTTTGAAAAGGACAAATGCATGACACCAAAATTGGGAACCAATAAATCAGTTTGAAATAAACTATCACTCATTTTAGATATTTCGGTTTTATCTTCTTGTGAAGTTTCTTTCAATACTTTATCATCTGGAAAAGTTACAGTAAGGTGTTCTTTCTATGAAATTTATAACTATCGTACTCCTCAAAATTTGAGTAAGAAGACTTACCATGGACTGTGCTGGTCTGATTGGACAAAATGTATGTCTCTGCATTGGCCTCCTTAGGCATCATGTATTGTTTTGCGCATTGAGCTTCCTTATGGTACATTGGAAGGCTTCCTCCTGGTGTGTCTCCTCCATGTGTTTTATTCTTTTCAAGACCTGTACTAACACTCTTGGACAAATACAAGTGCATCATACAAGTAGTATATGCTTTATTGACCAATTTATCAAGTTTACGACTTACCAGAGCCTTGACTTGAACATTAGTGTTGTCAGAGTTTTCTTTGGGCCTGCTCCATGTGGTTTGGATGACCTTCATATTCTTCTCCATGTACTGTAGGACGTTTACCTTCTGGTGCTGGTACTTCTCTGAAAACCCCTTATACATCATGGCCTTAAGGTCCTTCCAATCTAACACTTGCCGAGTGCTTTCTTTTAGCCAACATGTGTAGGCATTTTTGGTAAGAGATTGGACAGATTGTGATAGCTTCTTATCCTCAATAATGTTATTGGACCTCAACCACTTCTCCATGTTAATTTCCCATCTTAGACACACCTCTGGGTTCGTGCTTAAACCTGAAAACACTAAGGTGTTAGATGTCTAAGCACAACTATTGCTTACTTCTTTCTTTTGGCCAGCTTATGTGTATTGAGCTCTCCATGATGGGTCTTCTGGTTTGGGCTCGACATAATCAGCTTCTGGTGCATCTCAAGACGTATGTCTCCTCCTTTGTGGTCCTTGGACTTGTGCCTGGTTTCCAACCGAATTGTTTCTTGGGTCTAACCGAGCCATTCGCTCTTCTACTGCCTTTAAGGCTGCCCAGAGTTGGCTTTGTGTGGTCAGTAGATTTTGGCAGAGTTCTTTCGCTACCATTTCTTCCTGTAACCACTCTCGAAGATCAAATGAAGAGTTAGGGAAGTTCTGCTTGTGCAAAAGAACTGGAAATAATGCAATTTAGATTAAACATAAAATATGCAATGCTTGGACCGAAATGATATGAACTATGCTAAAATTATTGTTCTTTTGTTTTTGTTGATGCAATCTCAAAATAAATCAGTAATGGATGCTATGATCAACAAATGGAAAGAAAATATGGAAAGCAAAACTAACAATGATATATTTGTTTAAAATTTTTCTTAGGATGCAAACAATTAAACAACAAAATGTAAAATGATATGAACTATGCTAAATGATATTTTCTTTTCTTTTCTAAATGTAAGCACAAAATTAATCAACTATTATGATGGGAAATGATGAGAATGATTTTTTTTTGGCTTTTAACTTAATGTATGCAAATGAAAAAGGAAATAATTCAAAACATATTTTTATGGTCTTTTTCTTTATGGAAACACATGAATGCAAACAACTATGAATGCAAAAATGAAGGGAATGAGGTGATAATGGATGATAAAATAAATAAAAAAATAAACAAGGGATAGAATGATGGAGATGGGATCTTTTTTGCTGGATGTGTATCACTCTCAACAAGGATCGATGGATGGAAAATGAATGAAGATGGAACCGGTTTTGCTGGATGTGAATCACTCTCAAGATCGATTCGTGGATGGAAATGGGATGATGGAAGCCGAAAATATCCTTGAAAGGCGGCTTTGATAAGTCTCGATGCTCAAGAGGTGCTTCTCACAATACTCTAAAGACTTAGAACAATAGTTTTGAGAAACTAGCAAAACTATAACTTCATTCATAAAAGTTCAAGGGTGATTTACAATGGACAAACGACTTGAGCTTTATAGGATCGAGTAAAACAAACTCTAACAGACTAAAAATGATAAAAGGAAACAAAATAACTCGTGCATAAAGTCTTGGAAGCAAAGGAATTGATGGCTCCAAGAAAACTAGCCGTTTGAGGCTGTATGATGAGAATCTTGGCAAAGTTAATGTAGATGGTCTTCTCCTTGCATCTGGACGGTTTGAGGGGGTATGTGAGCTTCCTTGGAATCCTATTTATGGTCTGGAAGGTTCTGAAATCGCGGCTCATTTGAAGAGAAAGGAGCTGTTGGAGATTGATTGCAAGAATCTTCAAATAAGGCAGTTTGGTGTAGTGAGGATTCTCTTGATCCAATGTTGGCTGGTGCATGGTAGGAACTTGTAGAACTCCTATGGATCGTTGATTATGTCTTATGGGGGTCTTGGTATGATCATATAGTCTTCTGTTCAGAATTGGTTGGCTGGTAAATGATTGAACCAGAAATTGTCCAATCTTTCCATAATCTTTTCATTTTGACTAGTTTTGGGACATTGATCATAACTCCATATTTTCGTGGCCATTTCTTCAGATTTCGGGCTTTCTGGAAACATGATAAATTCATCTTGAATTCCATGATTGATTCTGGAGAAGTCTGCTTCATAGTTAAGCTGAACTTCACTTCTAAGGCCATATACTCCCAAATGAATAGACTGGGAAACATCCATTTTGTGAAATCCATAACTTTCTGGTCCGGATAGATTTTTGGATGATTCCACACTTGAACATGAAAGCTTGTTGAATATATAATCCATTAATGTTGGTTTCATGGTGAAAATCCTTATGGTTGTCGAGATAGGATCCTTGGACTTAACCTCTGTCATTAGTACCTCATAGATGGCCGGTTTGGAGGGTTGGGTGAGACTCTGGTTAATCCTCGGAGTTCAAGACCACAACAATTTATGAGTAGTGTACTTGTTAGATTTTGGGATCTTCAAGTGTTATGACTATCTTGTGATATATAGTACTTCTTGGGTAATATTATTATATCTTTCCCCATGCTTGATCTTTATGCTTGTTTCTAGAATAGCTAACAAGAAATCTGATCCTAGGATAGTTGTGACACAAGAGAGTATAATCACCACCTGAATAAGAACATGTTGAGCTAAACTTTTAGTCGCAACGAGAGTTGGTCTATGACTTAGTGAAAAAATCGAATTAGTACTTATTTCCTGTCTAAGGTATTTGGATCCGCAACAAAAGTTGGCTTTTGGGGATTTAGACATATGATTGTTATCGCAGCGAGTGCTGGATAGCTTACTAGTGAATAGAGTTATGGGATTTTTCTTTACCAAACCCTTATCATCTATCTATTTCAGTTTTGATTACATGTTTGAATATCCCCAAGTCTAGCGTTATACCCATCTGTTTACAAATCGATTTTATTGCTTTGTTTTAATCTACTGCTTTCATATTATTGACTTACCTTAACGAGAAACAGATAGTCTACTTTGTGATCCATGCTCCATGTGGATTCTATCCTCAAGTACTACTATGATACTCTTATTTTAGAGAGTAGCTTGAAATTAATTGAGATGACAAATTTCTAGGATCCAACTCAGTTAGAACGTGTGATCCGCAAGCAAAAGCATAATGTATCGACTGATACCCTTCAAGCGTCGACCGTCACCCACCTGCGGCAGAAAAAAATGGTTGTTCCACTTGTGTTGATTCAGAATGCGGTTGGAGAACTGGATGTCCATTTTTGTAATGCATCGTGTCAGAAGATGCTGGGGTTGTTCGACCCATAATGTTGGCTGGTTACAACAGACCATATCTGTACTAAGCCAATAGGTCTGCTATTCTTCCTCTTATTTTATAGAGGTATGATTTTCCCCTGAAACCAGTATACTACTTCCTTGTGGGACAGCAGCATTACCATGAGCTTCCACATGAGCATCCTACGACCATCTTGGGAGGTTCTAGGATTTGGTTTTTCCTATTAAAGACAATGGAGTCTCTGAGGAAGCTTTTCTCTGTAAGCTCTCCAAGTACTCTCTTATTGGATAAGCTTTTTACTGGCTTAAGCAGCTACCACCAGGCTCTCTTACTACTTGGACAGTCATCAAGAATTCCTTCTTGAGGAATTTCTTTGTTGAAGCTAGATTTGAAGACTCGAGAACAAAATCTCCATGTTCTCTCAAGGACCCACTGAATCCTTGAAAAGCTTGTGGACCAGATTCAGATCATACTAGAGGGATTGTCCACACCACGGGTTCAGTGAGGTACAGCTGCATGGTACCTTATTCAGGGGTCTTGCCTTAGTTTATCAGATGGCTCTTGATACATCTAGTAAGGGAAATTTCAACACCAGAAATCTAGAGGAAGGTTTGAGACTTATTGAGAAATTGACATCTAGATATAGTACCCAGAACACTGACTACGCGACGAAGAAGTCTGTTGAAAGCCTGGAAAAAAGGTCAGATTGCTGAAGTGAAAGCGAAGTTGGACATAGTTCACAATCTTTGTAAGAATAAGGTAAAATTTTCAGAAGATGTAGAGGATGTTGAGCCTATTGAAGAAAATGAAGTAGAAGAGGATGTGCACTTTTTTAGTGGGACTTGTTTTCAGTCAGAGGCTTGGAAATTGGTAGGGAAACAAGAACTTCAATGGTTCTGGTCAGAGAGGTAACTTCAACAACAACCTGCAGCCGCAGTACCAGAAGCCCTTCCAGAGCAATAGCAAGATCAACAACAACAGTAACAGCTTCACCAAAAACTATGGAGTTTCTTCTTACCAGACTCATGCTGTAACAACTCAAGACAGAAAATTAGAGTATATGTTGGACCTAATCCTAGAGGGTCAGCAGAAGATGATAGTGAACTTCAATGGGAAGTTAGATATTGTGTACACTAAGATAAACAACAAATTCGAAGCTCTAAACACCCATGTGAAGAAGTTGGACACTCAGATAGTCTAAACCACTGAAGTTGTAAAGAGGCAAGAAGCCTCAGTTAGGGGAAAAGGTGAAGCTGGCCAGAAGCACTACGTGAATGCCATCATTGAGGATGATTTTGGCAAGTGGTAAAGTATGAGAAGACTGGAGAAGGAGACTTTCAGGTTGAAAGTTATGTCATCCAGAAGCACACAGCAGTGTCGAGCGACACACCAATGTCGAGCGACACCCCCAGCGTCGAGCGACACCCCCAGCGTCGAGCGACACCCCCAGAGTCGAGCGACACCCCCAGAGTCGAGCGACACCCCCAGAGTCGAGCGACACCCCCAGCGTCGAGCGACACCCCCACCGTCGAACGACAACCCCAGCGTCGAGCGACAACCCCAGCGTCTAGCGACACCCTCAGCGTCGAGCGACACCCCCAGCGTCGAGCGACACCCCCAGCGTCGAGCGACACCCTCAGCGTCGAGCGACACCCCCAGCGTCGAGCGACACCCCCAGCGTCGAGCGACACCCCCAGCGTCGAGCGACACCCCCAGCGTCGAGCGACACCCCAGTGTCAACGACACCCCCATTGTCTATCGACACCCAATTAAATTTCTAATTGAAGCTAGTTTCGATCGACACACTATGGACATTGTCGACACCTTTCTTAAGTCTCTGCGATTTCGACACATTCCACAAATGTTGATCGAGATCAACCAAATTATGGTCAACGCCCTCCAGAGTATGATGCACCAAAGCCTATCTTTTATCAGCAGGCTGCTGAGGGGAAGGTCCCGATCGGACAGAGGAAGAGGAAAAAGGTTCTCAAACATCTGGGGAGAGAGGCTAATAAGAAATAGCTTGATGCCTTTACTAAAAAGGTGACGAGGATCCCAAAAAGATGAATCTTTTGGTGATGCTTTCTACAAGTACAGGTTTTGAATGTTCTTCTGGGGGAGTAATGAGACAGATGAGGAAATCATGATTCTGTTCCATGCAGTCATAAGCACGATGAGGGAAATCAAGAGATTAAACACTACAAGAAATATCGGCATTAGTAGCACACTGAAAACGCCCCCATAGGTCTTTCGTAGCGTTTCCACGAATGTTATGTCAGCTGCAGCTATAATAAATCCCCCTGCCTATCATTGCGTTTTTTAAAGGGACAAACCCTTGTTGCAAATTGGAGACTCAAAAACAAACACTACATAATGAACAAAACAAAGGTCTGACTATGAAATCTCTCACAGTGCCAACGCCTAAGAGTCGACACTAGAGAGATTGAAACCTCGGCAAACTTTTTTTCCCTTTGCTCTCCGTTGGATTAAATCAATGAATGGTAGATGATCAATGTAGTGCGATCTATTCCATCTCTCCCTAACCAATGGAAATTCTAATATCTTTATAATAGATTGTAAAACTATTAAACCTCATAGTTTTGGAATTAAATTTGTAGTTTTTATTGAAATTAAAGATTTACGGTAACCCTAAACTCATTTTTTCTCTAAACACATTTTTAAACCCCTAAACTTTAAACACAGACCTTAAAACTCTATTTTTCATAGTTTAACTTCAAATCTTAAATTTAAACTCAAAATTTTAACTTTTAAGCAACTTAATCTCAATCTTAAATCTATACACAAACATTATACTACAACCCCTAAACCATAAAACCCCTAACCATAAAATGTCAAACACTATACTCCAACATCTAATATCCAATATTTATAAAACTTTTCATTTTCAATCCTATTTTAATAAACCTTAACTTCCTATTTTAAATCTTAACTATATTCTTACATTTTTCAAATCTTATACCTAACCCTCAAACCTCATACCTTTATTTTTAATAGAAACTCTAAACACTACTCACGTACCTTTATAGTATAGGGGTTATATCTGAAAGGTTATAGCTTTAGGGATTATAATTTTGGTTTAGGGGATATATTTTTTTCTCACTTTTGCTCCTTTATAATATTGGTTCTAGCTCACAAAATCCAGAACAAATATCATATCTTCAAACCTAATATTTAGGCAGATAATCTAAAAACACTTTGCTATGTTTTCAATCGCTTTCTTGAAACAAAATCCATAAAAAGGAATCTTTTATATTTTGATAAAGAAATTGTAAATCTTTCTGATGCTGCTGGAGATTGGAGAAAATGACAAAAGCAACCTCGACGTCGCAAATCAAAAGCTCGTTCCTATTCATCATCAAATGTTCAGGATCAAACTTTTCACAGTCTCCATCAACAGTTGTTCTGCGAACAAGAATATCATTGCAGAGACAATTGGAATCGAAATACAGAAACCATCTTCTTCGCATCTTGTACATGAAGCTCCGAAGCCTCCAACGTCTCTTCCGCCGCAGATTTCATCGGATGTGAAAGTCCGTTTAATTGAAACCTACCTTTGTTCGCATCATCTCTCAAAACTTCTCCATCATACTCTCCTTAATCGACTTCTTTCACGATGACATAACCTTAGTCCTAAGTGATTATTGGGGTATCAAAGTATTAATCTTATTACGGTTTAGATCGTTTAATCATTTTTGTAATTGATTCCGGTCTAATACCGTTGAATCGGTTTACTCTAACTATAAAGAGTATCCTTTGTAACAAACTCAGTAACAGAAAATGAATGAAGTTTACTTTCTTCTTCAATGATCTTGAACAAGTACTATGGTATCAGAGCGTTGATATCACCATCAACGATTCGATTCTCGGATTCTCTAAGCTCACAATCTTCAAATGATCGTATCTAACTCCGATAGATTCAGCATCTCTGATTCTCTCCAGTTATTCCGCCGTTCTTGAGTTCTGAAATAGTTACGCTTTGCAAAATGACGAGGAGAGAAGCCCGTGTTTCAACATCGGCGGCTCGAGCTTCTCAGCCTGTTCCGGCGACCTCCATCCCTGATCCACATATTCCGGTGACATCTGCGGTGAATCCATCCTCTTCCACTGTTCTGATTCCATCTCTCATACCTCGCGAGACGTTTGACTTCGATGGTGTTCAATACTCTCTGTACTTCCTCACAAGTGGAGAAAATTCATGAACGTCTCTCATATCTGAAGTACTGGTGGATCAAACTATAATACCTGGAACTTAGCTATCACTATTGCTCTAGAGGCTAAGAACAAGATTTCTTTTGTTGATAGATCCTTACCTAGACCATCTGAAATGCATCCTCAATATCGCATATGGTCTCGATGCAATAGTATGGTCAAATATTGGATTCTGAACTCAGTGACTAAACAGATCTATAGAAGTATATAGCGATTCAGTGATGCTTATGAGATTAGGAAAGACTTGACAAGTAGATTTCATATCAGCAAGTTGCCGCGATCTTATCAGCTCACACAAGAAATCTGGTCTCTCCAACAAGGCAACACAGATCTTTCCACATACTATACAAAGCTAATGACTTTGTGGGATGAATTTGATGGAGTGGATTGTGTTAAAACCTGTTAAAACTGCAATTGCTGCAAAGATACTGCAACAAAGACAGAACAAACGAAGATAATGAAGTTCATGGCAGGTTTAAATGAGTCATATGAAAATGCTCACAGCCAAATCATAGATAAGAAGAATGTTCCTCACCTTGGTTAAGTTTCTAACCTTCTCGACCAAAATTATAGTCAAAGGAGTATCAATCCGACTCACAATACTACTGCCTTTCAAATGCCTGCAACAAAGAACATTCAACCTTCGATTATTGCTGATTACAATGCTCCAAAGCAACACCCTATGTTTTCTCACTGTGGATACACTGGTCACACCGTGGATAAATGCTACAAAATCCATGGCTATCCTCCAGGATTCAAACACAAGGTCAAGTAACAAGAGAAATTTCCTTATACCAATAAGCAGCAGATCAAACATGTAGTTGCTCAGCTTGCTTTACAGAATGTGGCAACAAAGGAGATTAATGTTCCAGATATGATAAAAACATTATCAAAAGATCAGATTCAGAGTGTTATTGCCTACATCATTAATCAGTTTAAAGTATCCTCTGTTTCTACTTCAACACCTTCGACATCAATGGGAACAATAACAACATTACCCGGTATGGCTTTCTCTTCTTCTACACTTTGTTTTGTGGGAATGTTGAGGGCTACTGGTATTTGTTTGAAATCTCGATCATGGATTATTGATAGTGGAGCAACACATCATGTTTCTCCTGATCAAATTCAGTTCTTACACATGACTGATTCTCTTAATAAATCATTCACACTTCCCATGGGAATAGGTGTGAAAATTCAAGGGGTTGGACAGATACGTTTGAATGAATTTCTCGTCTTGAAAATGTGTTATACATTCCTGAATTTCGTCTCAATCTCCTCAGTATCAGTCAGCTCGCCAAAGATATAGGTTTTCGTGTCATATTTGATCAATCTACTTGTCTAATACAAGATCCTATCAGGGGATTGACGATTGGTCAGGGTGAAGAAGTTTTGAATCTCTTCGTATTGGATGCATCTACAATAACAAGACCATCTGATAAGGATTTAACTTTTCAGTCAATGTTGTTCTTGATACAACTTTATTGCATAATAGGCTTGGCCATCCATCTGTCGAGAATATTTTTGCAATAACAAATATTCTTGGCCTTAAGAAGAGGAATAAATATATGTTTCATTGTGCAATCTGTCCACTAGCCAAACAAAAGCATCTTCCTTATATATATATATATATATATATATATATATATCAAAACATTATTCGTGATCATTCTTTTGATTTGTTGCACATTGACATATGGGGTCCTTTCTCAGTACCGACTCCAGACGGATACAAGTACTTTCTAACTATAGTTGATGATCATTGATCACACACGAGTCACATGGGTCTACCTTATGAGTACTAAGTCAGAAGTATTGCATGTATTTCCAGACTTCATCTCTATGGTTGAGAAACAGTATCAGACGGTTGTGAAAGGTGTGAGATCTGATAATGCTCAGGAGTTGAAATTCACTGATCTCTACAGAGGTAAATGCGTATAATCTTTTCACTCATGCCAGGAGACACCACAGCACAACTCTGTCGTGGAACAAAAGAATCAACACATACCTAATGTGGCTAGATCCTTGATGTTTCAGTCTCTTCTTCCAATTGAGTATTGGGGTGCTTGTATCTTCACATTAGTCTTCCTGATCAACCGTCTTCCTACGCCTCTGTTACAGAACAAAGCTACGTTTCAGTTGCTTACTTCTAAAATACCTGATTACACAGATTTGAGGTCTTTGGTTGTCTTGTGTACAGCTCTACAGTCTTTAAGAATCGCCATAAGTTTCAACCTCAAGCTAAACCATTTGTCTTCCTTGCTTATCCTACAGGATACAAAGGTTACAAGCTCCTGGATTTAGAAACATATGGGATTCTTATATCAAGAAACGTGGTGTTTCATGAAGATGTATTTCCATTTTCTTCTAATGAAGAATCTATACCGACAGACTTCTTCTCAACAAAGAGAACCTCTACAAAGGAAACATTATCTACAAGTGAAATTCGTGCAGTTGTGATTTCATCTCCTACAGTTGTGAATGACTCTTGTTCAGATAATCCTTCTTCATCAGAATCAAAGTGTAGCACCCCAACCGCCCCTACCAGTGAGTCACCATCCCTCTATCGGGCTCGTGGGCCCCACCCCTGTCCGACGGTCCGTGCGATAATTTTTCCAAGGCTTGAAATCATTGTTTACTGACCCTGCAATCACCACCCGACCTTTTCCCGTGTTTTGGCCTCACTCGCACGGTATCGCGAATCACTTCCCGATAGGTCACCCATCCTTTCACTACTCCAGCCCAAGCACGCTTAACCCTGGAGTTCTAAACGGATGTGTGACAGAAAAGGTAAGTCAACTTTGGTGACATAGGTAGTCAAATCAATTCTCTTAAGCCTTTCCACATATCACAACTCGGGATGTTACAATTCACCCCCTCTCAAAGAACGCAACGCCCTCGTTGCGTCCCACGACAGGTCTCAAGACGCCTCTCAGGTCAGAACTGAGACAGCTAACCAGCTCTGATACCACTAGTAGCGCCCCAACCGCCCCTACCGGTGAGTCACCTTCCCTTTATCGGGCTCGTGGGCCCCATCCCTGTCCGATGGTCGGTGCGCTAATTTTTCCAAGGCTCGAAATCATTGTTTACTGACCCTGCAATCACCACCTGACCTTTCCCCGTGTTTTGGCCTCACTCGCACGGTATCGCGAATCACTTCCCGATATGTCACCCATCCTTTCACTACTCCAGCCCAAGCACGCTTAACCCTGGATTTCTAAACGGATGTGTGACGGAAAAGGTAAGTCAACTTTGGTGACATAGGTAGTCAAATCAATTCCCTTAAGTCTTTCCACATATCACAACTCGGGATGTTACACAAAGTGAGTGTCAAAAAGCTCCTTCATGTCTTCAAGATTACTACTGTAATGTAACTGAGACTGATATATCGTATCCTCCGGCTGCACATTTTTCATATGACCAGCTTTCAAAACGATACAGAAACTACATATGTTCAATTTCCTTACATCCTGAACCTACTTCGTTTACTCAAGCAAATAAGTTTGATGAATGGATCAGGCAATGAATGAGGACCTCATTTCTCTTGAAGCTAAGCACACTTTAGACATCTGCTCTCTTCCTCATGATCATAAACATGCTATAGGCTGCAAATGGGTCTATAAAGTAAAACTCAATGCTGATGGAACATTATAAAGATGCAAGGCAAGACTCGTTGCCAAAGGGTATACGCAACAAGAAGGCATAGATTTTGTTGAGACCTTCTCTCCTGTTGCAAAGATGACCACGGTGAAGACTCTAATTGTGGTTGCTGCAGCAAAGTCTTGGAGTCTTTCTCAATTGGATATTTCGAATGCCTTTCTCAATGGATATCTCTATGAGGAAATTTATATGCGTCTTCCTCCAGGGTATACTCCAAAAGACGGTGTCATCTTACCTCCAAATCCAGTGTGTAAGAACTATATGGTTTGAAACAAGCCTCACGGCAATGGTTCCTTAAGTTCAGCTCAACACTATTGACTCTGGGGTTTCAAACAGAATATACAGATGAAATGCTTTTCATCAGGAACATCAAGGGTAAATACGTGGTTGTTCTTGTATACGTAGATGATATAATCAAATGACTAGAATGCCTTGGATGAGTTTTGACTTAAGTTTTAGGGTTTTTATATTTATGCCATTGTTGAGGCAGAGAAAAAGGACACAACTTACAGAGCTTTATTCTATCTATAGTTTTATGATTTTTAGGGGAGAAAATTCATAACTCCTTAGGGAGATTTGTATTGGAACCCCTATATTTTATCTATGCATTATATTCAGATTATTGTTCTTTCTTTAATTATTTCTTAGTTGTTATTAACTAGATTTAGGGTTGAATGGTATCAATCATGGATTAGCTTAAAAGTATGATTGCTAGGTTAAGTTAATATCCATAAATTAAGTTGTGCTTCATGCTTGCATTCTAGAGTAGCTAACTAGGATCTCGAAAGTAGGACATGGACGACTATGAGAGTTGGTTTTGTGCCAGAATATACTCCATTGAGCTAGGCTGTTAGGCGCATGCGAGAGCTGGTCTAATAGGTCTGGTGGAATTATCCAATCTCGTTCACACTTCCTTCTGATTTCACCGTCGATCGACATCATGCCTTAGCCGTCGATCAATGGTCTTTCTTTTTGCTCGCATACAAGAGTTTGAGTTAAAAGGGTCAGCATAGTTAATAATTGAGTTCTAGAATATTATATTTCCGTGCTTTATATGCCCTATAATTCATTAGGCTTGAAACCCTAGATCTAGCATATTTACATTTGTATCTAGTTAGTTTATTAGAATATTTCCATATTTGCATTATTAGCATATTTTCATATTGCATCTCTACTTCTTGATAAGGAATATTTCCTTAATTATTTTTTTGCCGCTAATATATATATTCACCTAGCTTCATCTTTAGAAACAAGAAATCTATTGTGTGCCATTGCTCTTTGTGGATTTGATCCCTAAGTACTACACGTGATCTCTTTTGGCAAGAGTATTATTTGTGTTTTAAGACTATGGTTAATTTGATAGTTAATTGTTAAAGATATTTATACCCTGCTAGAATATTAAAACAACGCATGTCATATCTACGAGTGCTTATTTATGCCATTCGGATTAACAATGCACATAGTACATTCATGAGATTGAAGAATCATGTCCTTAGATCTTTCATTGGCATTTTTGTTGTTGTTTACTTTGATGACATATTAGTTTACAGCAAAAATTTTGAGGATCATTTAGGACATCTTATGGCTGTTCTTGATGTTTTGAGGAATGAAAACCTTTATGCCAACTTACAGAAATGCACTTTCTGTACGGATAATTTGGTGTTTCTAGGTTTTGTGGTAAGTGAAGAAGGACTTAAGGTGGACAAGGAGAAGACCAAAGCTATCAAGGACTGTCCGAGTCCAACCACAGTAGGAAAAGTGAGGAGTTTTCATGGACTTTCTGGTTCCTATAGGCGTTTTGTGAAGGACTTCAGTACCATAGCAGCCCCTCTGACTCAAGTGATCAAGAAAGATGTTTTAAGTAGGGAGACGCACAAGGAACTGCTTTCCAGACCCTTAAAGAGAAGCTTAATCATGCACAAACTGAGGTAGTTAACAAGAAACTAGGAACTCTTTTGCGTGCATTCATCAAAAACAACTTGAAATAATGGGAAGACTACTTGCGTCATTCTGAATTTGCATATAACCATGCTATGCATTCTGCTTCTAAGTTTTCTCCTTTTGAAATCGTTAATGGTTTAAATCCCACCTCTCCTTTGGATCTAATGCCTTTACCTGAATGTGAAAGAGTTAGTCTTGATGGCAAGAAGAAATCAGAGATGGTGCAACAGATCCATGAACAAGCAAGGCATAACATTGAAGAGAAAACCAGGCAGTATGGCAAATAAGCAAACAAACGAATGCGTGAGATGGTCTTCGAAGTAGATGACAAGTTTGGGCTCACCTTAGAAAGGAGAGATTTACGAAGTCTAAATTGATGACAAGGATTGAAGGTCCATTAGAGATCATTAAGAATATCAGTAACAGTGCCTACAAGATGGGTCTCCAAGGTAAGTATGATATATCTAATAGCTCAATGTTAATGATTTGGTTCCTTTTGTTGCAGATGAACAAGATTTGAGGACAAATCCTTTTCAAGTGGGAGAGGATGATGTGATTATGGACCAGCTCAACAATGAAGATGATGTATTAAGGAATGCACCCATGGACCAACCAGCTGATGAAGATGCCTTAGTCATTCCAGATGGTACCATGACTCGTTCTAGAACAAAGAAACTAAATGGAGCCATTGGAGGATTACTTAGACTTGTTTGAAAACAAGAAGGTCTTGGAAAAATCTTGATGTTCCGATATACCTTGATCACCATTCAAGCGACCTCAACATCAAGCTGAATTAGTACTTAGGCAAAGTACTTGTGTGTGCTCTTTTCCTTGCTTTCGTTTTTTATCCCAATGAGGTTTTACGGAGGAAGATTTTTAACGAGGCCACAACCTACTTTATCACATCACCTAGGCGCTAATCTCAGTCCAAGACTAAGGAAGATTATCTATTTTATCTTATGTTGTATTTTAGACTATTGTTTTTTATTTCATGTTTATTCTTGAGACCAAAGGAGCGTGTTCCTTTGTTCTCTTTTAAACCCATGCAAACCCTATTATAAGATAAGCAATCGTTTCCCTAAAACTCTTCATTCTCTTGACAGCTTAAGCGAGTTTTCTTGTGTTCTTGTTGGTGAGTATTATCCGACAATCAAAAGGTGTCCATCTCGGTGTGCCATATGATCTAACCATCTAGAAGTATCAAGGGGTGTTGGGGTCAAAATCGGTTACGACGGAATCAACGTCAGAAACTTCCCGAAAAATGTCCTCTTTGAAAAGAGAGAGGTAATATTTTGAAAAAGAAGATCAGGAAAATCAAAATCGAGTTTTGTATGAACTCTGAAAGAGAGTTCGCACGATAAGTCCTTGAGAAAGGTTACTCTAGGCCTCGTACAAATGCATCCCCGAGCATCAAAACAACGAAACGACTATAAGGCTCGATCGTCCAACTCGCCGAACAGAAGAGTTGGACAAAGCAAACTGTCCTACTTGCCGAATGGACGAGTTGGGTGACGTGAGCCGGCCAACTCGCCCCTTCAGCGAGTTGGGCCACATGAGCCGACCAACTCGCCCGTTCGGCGAGTTAGACCAGTACAACTCTCCGAAGAGGCAGTTGGATCGACCAAGAAGACCAACTCGCCAGTTCAGCAAGTTGGATCAAGCAAGCCACCCAACTCGCCAAACCGGCGAGCTGGGTCGAACAAGCAATCCAACTCGCCCATATCAACCAATCTGTTTTCATCTTGTCCTCGTAACTCCCTCCTTCTAAATTGGATCAAACTCGTTTTGTATCGATTGAAATTGACGTTGGAACTTTACCGTATGAACTCGTTTCCTCGTATAAAGTTCGAATAGATCGTGTAAAACAGCAAAGGTTAACTAAACACCTAAATTTGCCTGCATTGTATGAGTAATTTGAACTCTCTTCGGAATCGACGTCGTTTCGGAAGCTCTCTTTCGATAAAATCGTAAAAACGCTTAAGTCGAAAAACAGTCCGAGAAGGTCTAAAACTCGGCTAAAATCCCACTCGTGGTTGTACACGAAATCGAGCCCAATCTTATGACGGTCTATCTTTTAATTTGGAGGAAGAGATAAAAGTTAAGTTCGAAAGATAAATGTTAAGTTTCCAAAGATAATTACGAAGATCGGAGGAAAATGGAAGATTTCGCGAAGTGATAAACTCGACCAAGGGAAGAAGAGGAAAGAGAAAACTGACTCTAGGAGGAGTATATAAGAGCTTCGAAGCTGAAGATGCAGATACACGAAAAATTTTACTCAGAGCAAGCATAGCATTTAGGGCAATTAGGCATGTTTCCGTTTTCTGTTATCAAGCTGCGACTCAACTAGGTTATTCAGAGTCTTACAAGGTTCGAACTAGGAACTCGCCGACGGCTCTTTCTGGCAAGGTTAAACCTGTTGTGACGCTCAAATCCTAGATTCGGAATAAGATCTTCTTTGCTATCTTTCCATTTTTATCAATTCATTGTTATATCGTTTGTTCTCAATGTTTGGTTACTTTTCCTTGCCTTCCCAAATCAACGGAAATCGATAGTGAAAATTTTGGTTCCCATTGTTTGGCGCTAGAAGGAGGGGGTACGGATCAATCTAACTCTCAGCCACCAACACTCGATCAAACATGTCAGCTCACGATCTCAACAACCAACAACCTCGTGATGACAATGTCATCGACGACAACGTTGAAAACACTCCAGCGATGAGCGTCACTGCGGTTAACGCCGACGCAAACACCGCAGCATTCGAGGAGGTGAAGAAGATGTTCTGGACTTTCGAAAAGAATTCGGCAGAACAAGAAAAGGTCATGAGTTCTCTCGCTAAACAGGTTGAAACCCTAACAGTGAGAAACAAGGCCATTTTTCCGCGTGGAACAACCCAAATTCGTGGAAGAATACTCGATTTCGCGACTACTTTAGACCGGTCCGGCAACGCAAAAGGGGAACCATCTGGACAAAAACCCGACAAAGTAACCCCCGCGCCAACACGGAAAAACCCAGGAGATCTTCCCCTTATCAAGGAAGATAAAGAAGGAGGACAAATTCGAATGCGTCGACATGGATTCTAGCAGCCAGTTTGAGCGTACAGACGAAGACACAGACGTACATCCACGTCGCACAAGGAGCCGAGCGACTCTGGATGAGTCCTAGTTCGACAACCCTACGACTGAAGAAGAAGAAGAAGCTATCTTGTGGAAAGAACAGGAAGAAGTGGCCGAGGAGCAAACTCGGAACATTTGCGATCTCCGCGATCATCTCATGAAAACGGTAGCCGAAGTTAGAGCAGTGAAGTCTCAAATCCATCACGTTACTAGCACTGCGCCGGAGATCGATTTGCTCCTAGAGGAGGCACGCAAAATGCCATTCACTACTCGCATCACCGAAACTAGGATTTCGGATCCTCGAAAGATCAAAGTAACACCATACAACGGTACCACTGATCCCAAGGCACACTTGCAGGCTTTTCGCTATGGCAAGAGCCAGGTTCAGAGAAATCGAAATAGATGCAGGCGAATGACGCCTCTTCGTGTAAAACGTCCGACGAGCAGCGCTCGAGTTATTCTCTCGCCTTAGGCAAAATTCCATCAGAAGTTTACGCAAGCTCGCCTCAAAGTTTCTCAAGCAATACTCGATGTTCATAGATTGAGAAACCTCCAATGTCGACCTTTGGAGCCTATCCCAAGGAGAGGACGTGTCTCTCCGCGACTTCATAAAACAGTTCAAAACCGTCATGGCTAGAGTCAGCGGGGTAAGCAACAAAGTGGCAATAGACGTGTTCCGGAAGATGCTCTGGTACAAATCAAAGTTCAGGAAGTCAGTAACTTTAAAGAAGCCGCGTACGATCCAAGACGCGATTCATAAGGCCACATATTACATCATCATTGAAGAAGAGACAAAGGGCTTGTTGCAGAAGTGGAAGCCAATGAAGAATTCGTCGAAGGATCCAGGGTCGGATCAGAAGTTAAAAAAGAAAAACCCTCGCAACGACAAAAGCGTCCACCGCGGGGAAGAAGAAACCCATGGAGTGCATAACTACACTATTAACTCCAGATCAAAGCAAGGCCGGACGACAGGCAAAACGTGAACCCAAAATCCGAATTATGATGAGAATTTCTTCTGCAAATATCACCAGGCCCGCGGTCACTCGACTATTAACTGCAAAGTTCTCGGTGCGAGGTTGGCCGCAACGCAGCGCGCCGGAGAACTCTACGAAGTCTCCAGCGTGAAAGCTCTCATCTGCGATTCATACCGCCCCCAAAAAACGACATGGCTCCTCAAACGGAGAACATTTCCCAAGGGAAACAATTGGGAGAAAAGCGCGAATGAAGGTAGGACAAGAAGGGCAACGACAAAATGGTCACAGGGTAAACATGATCATAGGCGGATCGCAAAATTGCAGAGATACCGTCTTGGCCATCAAAGCTTATCAGCGCAAGGCCGAGACAAGCGCAAATTCGCCGACCTGGTCCATGCCCAGAGACATCCCGAAAGGAGCAATCACTTTCGATGAAGAAGAGGCCGGCGGGATCGATCAGCCAAACTGCGATCCACTCGTGATCGATCTCGTAATAAGAGATCTCGAGGTCGCTAGGTTTCTCATCGACACAGGAAGCACGTTCAACGTCATCTTCCGCGATAATCTCAAGAGGATGAACGTCGAATTAGGGGAAGTCGTACCATCGCCGAAACCGCTGACTGAGTTCTGTGGCATGAAGTTGATGACCCTCGGATCAATCAAACTGGCCGTTGCGGCAAAAAAAGTCACCAAGATCGTCGGTTTCGCGGTCGCCGACCACCCAGCCATTTACAAAGTCATCATGGGCACGCCTTGGCTAAACTCTATAAAGGCAGTCCCATCGATTTATCACTTAGGCGTTAAACTCCCAACTCATAATGGAATTGCCGCGATGTGGGGATGCCAGAAACAGTCGAGACGTTGCTTCCTGGCCTAACACAAGCTAAAACAAATCATGAATACCGCGATGGCGAAGACCAAACGCCCGAAACTAGCTCAGGCGCCGACTGAAAACATTTCGGACAAAGACGATCCAGAATCGTCAACTCAAACAACGGCCAAAGAACAACTTCCAGTGCCCAATGCTTCAATCCCACCGGAGGAGATAAATCCGGCGGAAGACGTCGACCCTGCAACTAATGTGGTCGACACGAACACGACAGCTGAGTAAACGAATTCGCGCAAACAAAATTACTACGAGATGGCTTGATCCTCGAAAGGGGTATGTAGGCAGCTCGTCGAGAGACGAGTTCAGCTATACCCCTCAACGAAAAGTCGGGGGGGGGGAGTGGATACATATACGAATACTCGTATATTCCCGCATTCTAAAATATTTGCCTTGTACTCAGTATTTTTAAAACTTGTTTGGAAATAAAGACTTCATTAGAACTTCGCAAAATCTCTCTTATCGCAAAGAAACATCTTTGATACCTTCGGAAAACATCCATATACGAGCAAAACAATTATCGCACGACCCCAAAAATGGAGACTCGCGAAAACTCATCCTACCTCAAAACGAATCAACTCGGCACTATCTTACCCAGCAAAGAAACTTCGTCACATTGACTAAGGCATCGCCGAGATCAACAGATCCCGCCAACAACTAAAACTCCTTAACAAACATATCTCGGTTGAATAGTTGATTCCAACTCCCGACCAGAGCATGAGACCCCTGTCCCAAATACTTAAAACATTACTGACACAAAGTATGTTTTCAAAAATAATAAGCGAGACATAGCCTAGATTTTCGAGAACACTCTCCCAGTCCATTCGCGACTATAAATCACAAACGATCGTCGATTGGCCCCACCGAGCACTTTAGCCATCTTAAGCAAACACATCCAGATCCGCTCCAAGGAAAAGACCTCACATTGGACTAGGAAAAACAGCGCACTATAAAAGAAATCCAAAATTTTGATTAGCACTTCCGGAAGACTTAAAAATTGTCTCCAGAGAGATGCTCGACTCCGACCAGACAAGTCGTATAAGTCGAGAACCTATCGCATATTTTAAATCGGAACGAAGACAGGTAAAAATTGCAATAGGCAAAACGAAAGCCGATTAGTCATCGCAAAGCCTCAAACCGAAAGTAAACCTAGGTCTTACCCTAAACCCAGCATACTGGTCTCTAACGTCTCAAGGCATGATATCGAAAAGATATGAGATCCTGAAAGCATGTCTCTTCATCCTCATTTAAACGCTCTCGAAACTTTGAGAACATCTTGAACATCTCGGACGAGCAACGAATAGGATGATGCACAAAGAAGGTTAGAAGGTGAGATGACAACTCGGATTTTCCCCTGCACTTAACAAAATCCAAACATTATTGAAACCCCTTTTCATTAAAAAGCGGTTCAAACAAGAGCCGATAAACAGCAGGTATTCAAACCACACATGGCCAGTCCTGCTACATGATACCCGACCACACTTGGCCAGAGATGAAGGAATAACGTAAACATACTATAATACAGAACATATTCCCAAATAAGTTGCGGTGAACCTTACGATCTATCGTCGAGACCAAAGTACCCAGTCATCAACCTCCCTAGCGAGTAGTCATTGACGTCCAGGGGAGCCGTTGGCTGGTTCACCTCGCCCGTCTCATCGGCGAATCCCGTCTCGGTTTCCACCGTATCGGGAGAAACGAGAACCGGGTTCCACTTCTCCCGAATCCTCTCCTCGATTTGAGGAATTGTGAAGTCCCTATCTCTCTCATTCATACGCCCAGTTTGCCTCGCATACTCAGCGTCAAACGAATAGTTAGGGGCCTGCATAAGGTATAATCCGCCTACAGTACCACGACACTCGCAATAATCAACGAGATCCTTATAACCCCTCGTGAGCTCCTCGAACTCGCACGAGAACTTGTCACGACGGGTATTCATGACTTCAGCCATCTCTCTCTTCTCTCGCCAATAGGCACGACGAAACTCCATCGCAACCGACTATCTCTCACAACGATGCGAACTCTCCAATTCGTCTTTCAGACGGGCGATCTCTTTATCAGCTGTCTCAGCCCTTAATTGAGCCATGCGAGCCTCTTGGCAGCTTGCAACAAGACCTCGATTCATCATGAGAAGACCCTACGAAAGATCTCAAAGTAAAGAGAAGCTCGGCCATAAAAAAATTAATATGCTCAAGGACCAAAACTTACCCCACTAACCATCCTCGACGCCTGAGAATACTTCGGCACCCCGCTGGACCCATATACAGCCGGAGGACAGTCAAAATCAAGATCCTTGTCAAGATTTTTCTGTTCGCCACCGCTCCCGCCTACTTGACTGTTGAGATAATCGCTATGTATATTATAAGGAAAGCACTACCCGTCAGCCACATAATCATCAACGACGGCGTGTTTGTCTTTGCGGGACTTCGACCTTTCCCTCCTCGCTCGAACCTCACATGGAACGAACCCATCCATGCTTGACTCTGACCCTTCCTCGACCGGCAAGTCTGGCTGAAACCAAGGGCGGTGGAGAGCAACAGCACGGCAAACCCGTTGCATGGTAAACGTGGCTCAAAAGGACGGACGTCCACGGCGCAAGCCTCAAATGGTGTTCAAGCTTTCCGGACTCAGAGGAAGAGGATTAGTCTCTGCAAAACGAAAAAGCAAACACATAAGATGGAACATCATCAAAACAAAAACTGGAGGACACTCGATCAGGAATACCTTTCTAACCCCATCTAGTCCTAAAGATGGGAATGTCGTTCGCTTCTACGGATGCATCGTTAACGCGGAGAAAGAAGAAGTGCTCTCTCAATTCATGATAGTTTGACACGGCCTCCATTATGATCGCCATGCCCGGCCGAGGGCTAAGCTAAACTAGAGCCGAATTCCCCTATGGACTTCAGCATAGCTTTAAGGTGGTCGGCATCAAGGGTCATGCCTAGTTCGTAACTCAGTACCAAAATCCCGACGATGTGCTGCAAACTGCACGGGTTTATCTGAACGATCGATAGCTTGAATCGGTTGAAAAGTTGCGATGACTTCAGGGATGGGAAACCATAGATGGAACTGCATCAAGTACGGCTCATAGCACGTGAAGTAGCCCTTGGACGGAGACTCGGCAACTTCCCCATCTTCTAGGAGACAAAACTCAACAAACTCTGGAACTTGACAGAAGCCTGGATGGTAGCAAGCCCATTAGAGCAGCTCTTGCTCGGACAACCCTCCACAAGGTTAGCACGGAACGGAAGAGGAGCCCACGTCCCAGTCCTAGGAGGCTTTGTTTCGTCCCTGGCTGCCCAGTATGCCTCGGCCTCCTCAGGATCAACCAAGTGTGCCGGGAACTTCAACTTTGGCCCAACGTCGTTGTGTTGCGAGCTAGAGCCATCACGAACAGAGCGGTCATGGCGAGACTTGGTGGAAGCTTTTCTCCTTGAAGATATGATTAAAAAAATTATACCAAGGGGAGAGAAGAGAGGAGAAGATCTTTTAATATTAGAAAAGATTTTGTTGATGAGCAAGTAAAGAATTTGAAAACTTACTGCACATAGTTATAGAAAAGAGAATACACTATTCACCTTTGGATTTTCGAACGTTGGATTCTGCCTAGCTTACCCTACATGCCTAAACCACTCGCAAGAACATCACGATTCTAACGAGCTGGGGGGCTAACTGTTGGGGTCAAAATCGGTTACGACGGAATCAACGTCAGAAACTTCCCGAGAAATGTCCTCTTTAAAAAGAGAGAGATAATATTTTGAAAAAAGAAGAGCGGGAAAATCGAAATCGAGTTTTGTATAAACTCTGAAAGAGGGTTCACACGATAATTCCTCAAGAAAGGTTACTATAGGCCTCGGAAAAACGGATCCCCGAGCATCAAAACAACGAAATGACTATAAGGCTCGATCGTCCAACTCGCCGAACGAAACAGTTGGACCAAGCAAGCCGTCAGGCGAGTTGGACCGCACGAGACGACCAACTCGCCCATTTGGCGAGTTGGGCCACATAAGTCGACCAATTCGCCCATTTGGCAAGTTAGACCAGTCCAACTCGCCAAACGAGTGAGTTGGGCGACGTGAGCCGTCCAACTTGCCAGTTTGGCGATTTTGACCAGTCCAACTCGCCGAACTGGAGAGTTGGGCCACATGAACCGACCAAGACGACCAACTCGCCGAACGGGCAAGTTGGATCGAGCAAGCCACCCAATCGCCCATTCGGCGAGTTGGATCAACCAATCCATTTTCATCCCATCCTCGTAACTCCCTCATTCGAAATCGGATCGCGTTTCGTCTCGATCAAAATGGACGTTGGAAATTTACCGTAAGAACTCGTTTCCTCGTATAAAGTTCGAATTGATCGTGCAAAACGGCAACGGTTAACTAAACACCTAAAGTTGCCTGCATTATAACAAAAATTTGAACTCTCTTCGGAATCGACGTTGTTTTGGAAGCGTTCTTTCGATAAAACTAAACTTCTCTGTCTTCTACTATGAGATCCTATACTTTCCTGATCGTGCTTATAGCCTCGCTTAACAGGTACCTGAATCCACTAATCTATCAAAAATCAGCAATTGCTGTATTTTTGCATTGTTTTCTTTACCTAAATACTATGCTAAAGACACAATTTCCGTTTGTGGTTGTTCTAATGTTAACGCCAAGGCCTTTGATGATGCGATAATGGATTTGGACACACTAAATGAAGAGTCGTACAAAGACAGCACCTTGATCATGCAGCTACTCCGTGACAACCTCACTCTCTGAACATCCGACATGCAGGTAATGAATCTGTAAAGACCCGATAATTTCGTGCCAAACGTTTAGCCTGCTAACGTCAAGGCTCGATACCAAAAGCCTAGCTATTTCTCCTATAAATATCCACTCACCCCTTCATTTTTTCTGGAAGGAGAAAAAAACAATAGAGGGTAGAAAGAAATAGAGAGTTAGATAAATAAAAGTTTGAGGGGAGAGAATGGTTTTTACATGTAGAGGCTGAGCCATCAGGAGTCGTCGCCGGAGCCACCACATGCCAAGACCACTCCGAGCTTGTCACCACCGATCACCATCCTAGGTAACCGCCGGAACCCCATGCGTTTTTAAGTTTAGTGTTGTCCATTTAGTAAATCGACCATAACTCGCTAACCGTTGAGAATTTCACGCATCCAAGGCCACCATTGGGTTCCTCTCGTCGATATTAAGCCGTAGCCGCCAACCACGCCTCAATCGAAGTCCAGACAAGCCCGCACGTTCCTCCAGAAGTTTAGCAGTGCACGCGAGTGCGTTTCAAGTGCTCCGCCGCCGAGCTCAGCCGTCTTTCACCACCGGTAAGCCGCCGTGCTCCGCCATCGCTGGTCGGTGACCATCGTCGGTGACTCGGCCGAGTCGACTCGGTGAGTCAACCGGTGACTCGGTAAAACCGGTTGGTTGATTTGTTTACATTAATTGAAATCGGTTTGCTTAAACCGGTTGGTTAAAATTAATTAGATTTTGGTTCGGAAAAACTGATTAGTTAATTGATTCAATTGCGGTTAGCATAAACCGGTTGGTCCAATTGAAATTGATTTCGGTTAAAGGTAAACCGGTTGGTTAAAATCAATTTCAATTTGGATAAGGGTTGACTTTGACCAGGCGCGTTGACTTTTCCATAGTCTTTTACCAGTCTGCCTTTTCACCCGTTTTTAACCGTTCGAAGGGCGTTTGATTCGGTTTTTCCCCCTGGTTTCAGATTTGGAGTCTATTTGAGCAGCTGGAGGTCATAGACACCACTTTTCTCCATCTCTAAGGTGAGGGCTACTCCATTTAAATCTCGAACTAGTTTAGTACTGCTTTTAGGAAAAGTCTAGATTCGAAACATGTTCCATCTGTGTGAATCGAGTCTTGCGTGTTATTTTATATTTGATTGTTGAACCGGAAATAGGATAATAGAGGATTCAACGGTTGCGTGAAATGATTGATGTTGAGAACTCCTATACATGTTTATATATATAGTTATTTAATAGGGACTATGTGCGAGCGTGGGGGTTCAGAGATGTCTGAGCTATCAACACAGTGGGTGTTGTGTGGGGGCCCAGAGTCATCTGAGCTATCGACGCAGCGGGTGTTTGTGCGGGGGTACAAAGACGATTGTATTATTTTCGTAGCGGGTTTGTGCGGGGGTACAAAGATGTTTGTACTATCGAGGCAGCGGGTGGTTATGCGGAGGTACAGAGGCAGACTGTACTATCAATGCATCGCGTATGAACCGACAAATTCTAATTACCCTATTGGATCTAAATATCTAAGACCCGAAGGACCCACACCCAAAAAGACCCGACCTGAACCTGACCCGAGGACCCTAATGCCCAAGCCTACGCGAGTCAATCGATGATGGATTGATCCCATCGATCGATGGTGTACTCCTTGAGTTATGGGCATTGGAAGGATGAAATTTGTGTACCTCTGGAAAGGTTATGTCGATCGATGCACGATGGTTGCCGTCGATTGATCTAGGATGCTTGGGAGTGTATGGAACATTACGGATCGGCTCGTTTTTCTGCTCCTCATTGTCGATCGATGCGGGAAGATTAGCGTCGATCTATGGGTGCTTCTTCGGTCCACACAAAGTACTCGATCCATTAGCCATAACAAGGGCATCTTCTACATCCTCCTTGGATAAATGTAGGATTCTCCCATAAAGAGCCTGCGCACGTCCCTCTGGGTCTATGAAAATTCTGAACTCATCCGGCCTAAGATTACCAATATATGTATCTTCTGCTCCAAGTTCGTGTTCTGGTTCGTGTTTGATGTCGCTCGATGCCCAGGAGTAACCGGTGATCGATGCTTGATTATCCACTCCCGCATTCATCACCCAGCCAGTGTCTTCTGATGCTAGGCCAAGATATTCAATATGCTCTTCCTCTCTGTAAGCTTCGTCGTACTCTTGGCATGCTGGACGTGTGTCGATCGATGTTGTATGTCGACCGTCGATCGATGCTCGATAACCAGATTGTTGCACGAAGGTTTCCAGCTCCATTAGCCATGGCATGAATATATGCTATATCTTCCTTCGTGACATTTAGTAGTCTTCCATACATAGCTCTTGCGTGACCGTCTGGATCTCTCATGATACCGAACTTATCTGGTTGTAGATAATCATATTCCTTCTCTCGTTTTGCAGTTGAATCTACTTCGGATGCTGCTTCTAGGTCAGTATCAATCGATGGCGTAGGGTTACCGTCGATCGATGTCGATTTTCCGAGTCAATGGGAAATATGATAAACAACAGCCTCTTCAATAGCAATACCACGGTACTCGATTATCTCTTCTTCTCTGTAGTCTTCGTCGTACTCGGGGTAGGCTGAGTTGTAACCTTCATTTGTGTGGCAGTTGTTGATCGATAACAAAGGGTGGGTGTCGACCGATTGCTGATGCAAGCGCGTCGATCGATTGTCTGGGCTGGGTGTCGTTCAATTGTCTGGGCTGGGTGTCGATCAATGCTCCATCCTCCAACTCTTCTTTGAGGTCATAATTGCAGAGGCATGTGACCACAAGTTCTTCATCATCACACAATTCAATCAGAGTAGCCTTGTTCTTATTCTTGACATGTTCATAGAAAATATTTTGATCAATTAGAGATGGATACAACATATTTAATTTCATATCGCAGATAGCTCCCACGGTTGCTATGAATGATCTCCCAAGTAGTAGTGAAGAATTCCAATCTATCCTGATGTCCATCACGTGGAAGTACACTAGAACTAGGGTGTTGTTAATCTGCACTGGAACATCTTTTACCATCCCTCCTGAGTTCAGTTTTGAGCAGTTTACACATGTGAAGGAATCATTGGAGGGTTCCACTTTCAGTTTCAGCTCCTCTGCCATATTTTTTTGGCATAATGCTCACTGATGATCCAGTATCACAGAGAGCATTGGAGTATTCGTTGCCCTTGATAAAACATGGAACCACGAACTTCCCAGGATCACTTTTCTTCTTCAGACAAGTCCTCTGTTTTATCTTTTCTCTTAGATGATTGAACATGATCTCTATATCATCGTATGTCGCCCTTGTTTCCCTGAAAAACATCCACATCCGTGAGTATAATAAGCTTCATCAAAAGGAGTATCTAAAGGAATTTTGTAAACTATTTTGGGAAAGTTATGCATCTCCTTTTCATTGGCTTCTCTGCGTAGATGTTTGTGGATCTTTTGCTTCCTCTTGGAGTGTCCCTCATCTTCTCTATCAAGATCCATACTTTCAAACTTGCAGCAATGTTTGGTAGTCGAACCGGTTTTCTCATCTGTCGATCGATGCTTTGGTCGCATTGTCGATCGATTCCTCTATCTCTCTGTCGGTCGATTGTCTCGTGTAGGTGTCGAACTTTCCACACAAAAATCTCTTTCTTGGAGTCTTTCCCTCTTAACTTCCTGCCAAAAATCATCATCAATCAATACATTTACGTGGTGCTTCTTTCCAGCCTCTATCTTCTCCTTGATCAGGCTCCCATGCCTCCTAATGGTCTCACTTGTTTGCAGCACCTGATTCTCTAACTTCTTCACATGGGTGTTGAGATTTTTGAACTTGGTGTTAAGGTTGAGGTACAGCCCGTCTACTTTTCCATTGAATCCACAGTCATCTTCCGCTGTCTCTATAAAAATCTGTCACCCAGTGCTTCGATTTTGCTTTCTTGAGTCTGTGGGGAAGGATTCTGGCAGTAAGAAGATCCATAAGTTATGTTGTTGTTGAAGGGTTTTCGCTGTGAACCCTGATTAAAGCTACTCCTCTGACCATTCCCATAGGAGTTCCTGTTGAAACCTGGATTCCCTTGTCTCTAGAAACCATTCCATCAATGTAGTTCACATCCTCTTCTTTAACCTCATCATCTCCAGACTCTATTGCTTGTACTTCTGCAAAAGTGACCTACTTCCTGAATAATTTCTGAACACTATCCAGTTTTGCGTTGACTTCTTCAATCTAATCCTTGCTCAAAGTTGGAATTGATTTCTTCCTTTCAAAGTTTGTGTTCTTGGTGCTTCTGCTGGATGCCAAATTCTCAATCAACCTTCTAGCTTCTTCAGGATTCCTAGTGTTGAAATTTCCCTCACTAGTTGTGTCCAAAGCCATCTGATACTGTAATCCAATACCTCTAATAAAATTTCTGAGAAGTTGCACTTCGTTGAACCCGTGATATGGACAATCTCTTTTGTATGATCTGAATCTGATCCAGAAGTCTCTGAAAGATTTTGAGGGTTCTTGTGAAAAAGTAGCAATCTTGCTACTCAGATCTTCTGCTCTTGCGTCATCAAAGAAGTTACGCAAGAAGGCGTTCTTGATGTCAGTCCAGGATGTTAAGGATCCTGGTGGTAACTGCTTGAGCCAAATATGAAGCTTTTCCAGCAAGTGAGTACTTGAAAAGCTTACAAAAGAGATAGTCTTTCGGGACTCCATTGGCTTTGATAGCAGTCACTAAATCCTCAAATCGCTCCAGATGATCCATAGGGTGCTCATGTCATAACCCATGGTAAGGCGGGCTTGATTTCAAAATCGTTCCTCTAACAATTTGGAGGACGAATGGCGGATTTGTTGGCGTATAACTGGTCTGGACGATTGTAGTCAGCTAGTGTTGTCTGAGTTAGCTTGGGCATTAGCTTCAGGTTGAGCTGCTGCAGCGTCTGCTTCTGCTTATGTATCAGGGATTATGGCCCCCTGATCGTCTATCTTTTGACCTGCTGCATTATGCAGATGACCGTCTTGGTCATGCAGGTTCCCATTCTCATCTCGAGTCAATATTAAAGTCACAACCATCTGAACTCGTTTGCTTCTGTCGATCAATGCAGGTAAGTGGCTGTCGATCAATGCGGGTAAGTGGCTGTCGATCGGTGCTATGTGATCAGTGTCGGTCGATGCTCGAGTTTGATGTCGGTCGATGCGATCCGTAAAGATGTGTCAGTCGACGCGGTGTAGGTTATGTGATCGATGCTTGTCGTCTTTCTTTGCGGATCGTACGTTTGATTTTATCGGGGTCAGAGAATAGTAGTTCTTGTCCAGTATTGCTCTTGGTGTGTCTTTTCATGCATATAAAAAACAAAGGAAAACAAAATTTAGTAACTTGAAAGTAGTAACAAACCTAGAATAAATCTTAGAACTTAAATCTAATGGCGATCAATGATCCCCAGCAACGGCGCCAAATTTGATATGCGTGTTTTATTGTTCTAGCAGGGTATGAATTTCCTAAACAAATAACTATCAAATTAACCCTAGTCTTAACACACAAATATTACTCTTGCCAAAGAGATCATGTGTAGTACTTAGGGATCGAATCTACAGAGAGCAATGGCACACAATAGATTTCTTAGTTCTAAATATTAAGCTAGGTGAATATATATATTGGTGGCAAACAATCAGTTAAGGAAATATTCCTTATCAAGAAGTAGAGATGCAATATGAAAATATACCAATAATGCAAATATGGAAATATTATAATGATGCAAATATGGAAATATTCTAATAAACTAACTAGATGCACTAGTAAATATGCTAGATCTATGGTTTCAAGCTTAATGAATTATAGGGAATAGGAAGCACGAAAATGTAAATATACTAGAACTCAAATATTAACTATTCTGACCCTTTTAACTCCAACTCTCGTATGCGAGCAAAAGGAAAGATCATCGATCCGCGGGTAAGGCATTATGTTGAACGACGGTGAAATCATAAGGAAGTGTGAACGAGATTTGATAAGTCCAACAGACCTATTAGACCAGCTCTCGCATGCGTCTAACAGCCTAGTTCAATGGAGTCCATTATGGCACAGAACCTACTCTCGTAGTTGTCCATGTCTTACTTTCGAGATCCTTGTTAGCTACTCTAGAATGCAAGCATTAAGCACAACTCAATTGATGGATATTAACTTAACCTAGCAATTCTACTTTTGGGCTAATCCATGATTGTTATCATTCAACCTTAAATCTAGTTGATGACTACTCAAATATAATCAAAGAAAGAACAATAATCTGAATTTAATACATAGATAAAGTACTAGGGTTCCAATACAAATCTCTCTAAGGAGTTATGAATCTTCTCCCCTAAAAACCTAGAATTATAATAAAGCTTTGTTAGTCTAACATGCACTTGCACTTGCACACTCTGCATGCTTTCAATACATAAGCACAAATATAAAGCCTAAAAATTAGGTCAAAACTCGTCCAGGGCATTCTCGTCATTTGTCTTCTAACTTGGGCTTTTAAATCGGCTGTTTAAAAAATGGATGTCGATCGATGGCAAGAGTGCAGCATCAATCGACTTTGGTCTTTTATCATCGGTCGATTCCAAGGTTGTGTTGTTGATCGACGACAGTCTTGTACTTCGATTCCTCAAATAGTTAGCTACGGATTCTTCTCCTCTTAATGATCCAAAAGCTCCAAGTATCTCCATATATCTCCAAAACATTCCTAAACCTGTAGATACTTCAAAACATATTCTAGACACACATAATAGACCCTAAACAGAACCTATAACATGACCTAAAACTGGTAATAAATAAGCTATATCATAACCCTAGTTCTATCCTCCTAACTCTATAATCGAGTATTAAATAGTATATCCCTTTTTGGGGGTTAGGAGTCCTCTTTATAGGTCTTTGTAGTCGAAAATCAGGTTAGCCCCTACTATATTCTGAAATATGGAAAGATATTTTTTGTTTACATTTTACCGGTACCAGAAGGAAATCCCGGTCAAAAGCCAGAAGTCGATAAGCAAGAGAAAAATATCAGTGTACTGCTCTAAACAAGAGGAATGACTTCAGGAATTAGTTATCCCGCCAACAGTTATCTGCAAATTCAAAAGGGGCTGCTAACTGTAAGTCAAAAGGGACAACAAGAATGCATAGAAACATAGATAAGAAACAACTATGCATTTGGCTAAACAAATCACTAATTACCAAATTTAGCAAATAAATTGCAACTACCGATCAACCCATCACACAATCTCAACCCTTTAATAATCTTGCCTTCTTCTCTAATTCCTAAATATTATCTTCCAGACACGTCCTCCCAATCAGTTGGCTTTCTTCTCTCCTCTTATTTTCCCTTATTGTTAGTCTAGAATCTTCGTTTGCCACCCACCCGCCGCCGTATGATCTCTTTGGTGGCGGCAATTACACCATATATTTGTTAGTTATATTGTTATGGGTTGCGGTGGCTCAAGGCTAGGAGGTGCGGCAGCGGCGAGAGCAGATGAGGGTGGCGTTGTACCACTTCCCGCGGGAATTCGTCCGCTTCTCCGGCGAAGATTAGAAGAGATGAAGAAACGGAGCCATGCAAGTGTCTTGAAAGGAAACCAGACACTGTCCAAGAAGGAGCTTCTAGGGCACGGCTCCTCCGAGGTCGACGACGGAGAAGAGACGGAGGAGAAAGATGACAGCTTGAAGTTGTCAGCTAAGGTTGCTCCTGCCCCTGATCATCACGTGGAGGAGAAGAAAGAGGTTATTTATGAAAATATTTCGTCGAGAGATGATGTTAAAGAAGTGAAGAAAGAGGAGAAAGTTGTGAAGAAACAAGATGATGGCAATCATGATATTGTTGTTAATGATGTAGCCATGGATAATAAGAAAGAGGGGGTTGATGGTTCTAATCATAATGCGCATGGTAAGGTTATCAATGATAAGAAGGATGAAGATAATAGTTTTGATCATGATGAAGGGAGGATGCGCAACTTTGATGAGAGGATGATATGTCCGGGATCTCCAAGCTTTAGGGTTTATTGCATCGATGTTACTTCTTCTGATGATGAAGAAGGTAAATCTTACGTTCCTAACTATGCTATTTCAATTTTCACACACACATATATATAGCAAGTATGCGTACCAAATAAAAATGGAAAAAAGGAAATTTTTATTCTTTATATATGTGGATTAACTATGGATGCATTCTCGTTTCACGAATGTATATGATTGCTAGGAGTATATTTCTATTCGGAATGCTATTTTCATAACTATATGGATATTACCTAAATTGTCTTGTACTATATGTTTAGTTTCCTCTGTATGTGATGCAAAACTGAAAGGATATTATATACGTACTTTCTCTTATATACGTTTAGTTTTCTCTATGGTTCAAAACCGATTTACTGGAACAATTATTCTTTCTGTTATACAGAAAAAGATGCTGAAGACACGAGAAAGTCGATGGAAACCGAAAGTGTCATCATAGGACCAAAAGAGGTAAGAATTTCTCATTACAACAATTTAAGTAACTTAACAATAAATAAAAAAGTGAATCACATACATCTATCCACATCATTCATTTGATTCATGAGTGAGGCTCTACAGTAATGATATGTTTGCATTCGAATGAAAACTATACACAACAGGATGAAAGCATTGCTAAAAAGGAGAAAAGAGAAAGAAAAGGAAAGAGATTCGGAATAGCATTGCCAAGGAAGTATTTAGCTAATGTGACAGCAGGATGCATGGGAAACCACACTCATGCTCGTCTGCTGCAAGAGAAATCGAGACAGTGATCTACAAAGAAATATGTTTGCCATCTTTGAATTGATTTGTTCAAGGAAGAAGGATGTGTGGTGTACGTACGGACGATATATAATCAAAAGATACCCCACCATGTAATCTGTTAATTAGTCCTTTGATTTGTTTCGAGGGACTCATGTTTCAGAATTAGTACAATCTCTTCTTCATCTTTACTTTCTCTGAGAATAAGTTAGCGCTTGAAGAATTTTAACTTCTTTTTCACGTGGACAGATATAGATAATTGAACTTGTGTAATAAGAAAATTTCAGTATTTGTTGTGGGATTACAATGTTGAAAATTATTGTTCAACACAAACCACTGGAAATATAATTAATGATGTATAAATTGTTGAATTAAGTAATAGAAAAATGGACTTTTGTTTCTCCGAGTTTGTGCAAGAAAATGTTGTCCTCGTTAACATTAGTAGAGTTATATGGTAAACTGGAAACCGTGTCCTTTACTCTTTTTAAGCAGAGAGAAATTACATGATTTATAGACCAAAAACATCTTTTAACAACGAAACTGACATATCTATATTATTAAAACTGAAGTCATTTTTCGAACTGTTTGGAAACAAGAGTAAGATTTTAGCCGAAAGTTTTGTTTGGATATAGGAATAGCTTTGTTTGGGTATTAGAACCTATATTAATTTCGAAAATTCTGTTTGGAAATTAGGATAGATATTTAAATCGTATCTTTAAAATATTCAAAATCAATTAATAATCGAATCCCATATAATATTATATTACCTATTTTTTTCAAACCTGTCTTCCTTCCCACGTCTTAACTCCTCCAACAGATTAAACTTCTGATTTGATTTTTATGTTACCATATTTCTTGAAAATCGATAACTGAAAATATAATCAGTTACCATGATCGGAAACGAGTATGATTTGATTTTTTTGTTACCATATTCCTTGAAAATCGATAACTGAAAATATAATTAGTTACCATGATCGGAAACAAGTATTTGTAAAATAGATACTCATAATATGCCGACTTCAAATCATAGTATATTCTATTATATTTTCTTGATACACCATAAATCTTCAGTTAAGATCATGCATATGCTTTGTGAATGTAGGTATAAGCTC
>CAJHQP010004357.1:0-56319 GCA_905132765.1 Moricandia arvensis | reverse complement strand
TAAAATCTCTAGTCTAGTTAATAGTCTTATTCTAGAAGTTTTAGGTTCAGTTTACTATTAACTGAGTTGTAAAGGAAATATTTTCTTTATCAGTCGATTTTCATTTTCTGATTCCCCAAATAAATAAAATAATAAAATTCTTTATTTTCTTTTTTATGTTCTTTCTCTTCTTAAACTGTTTGGCAACCTCACAAACTATGATTCGAGACTCTTGAATGAAAAATGCAGCTAAAGACCAGGATCTCAAAGATGG
Organism: Moricandia arvensis; assembly: GCA_905132765.1. Classification (NCBI taxonomy): domain Eukaryota; kingdom Viridiplantae; phylum Streptophyta; class Magnoliopsida; order Brassicales; family Brassicaceae; genus Moricandia; species Moricandia arvensis. The sequence goes on along the minus strand of CAJHQP010004357.1, from coordinate 56,066 downwards.
TTTAAAACATCAACTAGTCTAGAAGGATTTCATAGTATAAATGAAGAACGTTGCATCAAAATGACTAACGTGCAAGTGATCGTTCAAAAGATTCTCAAGGACAAGAAACATACACTTGGTATTTAAATACCCTTACGCGACTGCATAGAGCATTATTACTGACATACGTTACAATGGGTGACCACAGTAGCATAATGTGCATATGCGTGCTGCTTTAGATGAATTTACAGAAAGCAGGAGAGATCTCTGACTGAAAATGAAAACAATGTTTAGTTTCAGCAGATTTTAATTCCTTTAGTTTTTTCAAATATGCTACAATGAAGTTATAAAAGTGCAATATAAAACCTATGGATTAGTAAGGCTTTTTGAATAAATCTAAGAGCTGTGTTAAAAAAAAAAAAATCTAAGAGCAAAAAGACTATTCTAGCGGAGAAATCACTAAAATATTTTACAATTATATAAATGGTTTTTTCAAATATGATTTAAAATTTGTGGTTAAACACAAAAGTAACCTTTTGAATTTTGCATTTTCTTTATTCATTCTAAGAGTTCTGATTATTAATAAAATGTTATTACTCTTTTAAAAAACTGCTTATTTTACTCATACATTCTCACCTTCATTACTTATTTATCAAATTGTCATTGTCATCATACACCAACCACTATTAACAATAAAAACCAAGCTCTAAATATACCTAAAAATCGACATCTACATCTTTATATCTTATTTCTTACACACAAAACTATTTCTTTTTCACTTTCTCTATCATTCATCCCTAAATCCCATATTTTTATTTCAAAATTTATAAACTTAATGGAGTTACTCAAGTTCATGATTTTTAGTCAAGAACGAGTGGATGAGTTTTGTTAGCAAGTTATGTGTGCTTAGAGAAGCTAAGCATGAATTTCACCGGATCAAAGAATGATATTTGATTTTTTCAGATGTGTTAAGAAGACTTCTCCATCGGGAAGACTTCTAGAGAAGCCTTTTGGTCCATGCATATGTTAGTTTACAGTTAAATACTTTGTGTGTTTTCATAGAAGACTTCTCCAGAAATCTTCTAACTCTTCTTTGTAACAAAAAAAAGTTGAGTACACTTCTCTAGAAGTCTTTTTTGATAAGCATGTTAGTTTTGCAATTTACATAACTTTGGCAAAAATTTGACTTTTCCAAAGAATACTTTCAGACTAAAAGACTTCCAGAGTTTTCTACCAAAAGACTTCTTGAGAAATTTTCTTACAATCACATGAAGTCTCTGAACTCTGGCAAGAAATTTGGGTAGGTTGATTTTGCATTGACAATAAATAAGAAAACATTAATATTAAAATTAAATCATTAGAAAATTTCTTGAGAAGTGTTTTTTATTTTAATTCGAGATTGTGATCAAACATTTGGTGTTGAAAGCAAACTTCTATAGAAGTTATCCGTAGAAGACTTCATTAAAAGTCTTCTCTTATAAATCAAACATGGTCAATTGCAAAACTAAATTATGCAGACTTCTTGCGACACTTTGAAGATTTTACGAACAGTAAGAAGAGTTCTCTAGAACTCTTCTATTGGAAAATTTCTCGAGAAATCTTTTATGAAAAAATCAAATTTTAACGAAATTTAGTTAAATTGTAAAATTAAGATGATTTTAGAGAAGTCTTCTTTGAAGCTTCTCTAAAAAATCTAAACACAAATCCAAATACAAAAGTAACACAAAAATTTTGAAAGGAAGATATCTTTAGAATTCTGCTAACTTTTGAAAAGTCTCTTTTGTAAGTATGTAATTGCAAAAATAACCTAAATAGAAAAATTTTGGAGAAATTTGTTGACAAAAGACTATAGAGAAGTATGCGTCAAAAGAATTCTCTTATAGTTTTTGTAAAACTTGCATTTTCTCCAAGTTTGATTTAATTTCTAAAATTTTCATTTAATTCATGTGTAGTTGTCAACATTAGAGATCCTATTTATAGCTTAAGTGTTTATGATTATGAAGTTAGTAATATTCATATTTATTTATAATTATAATTAATTAGTGAAAACTTCTTCAGAAGTTTGCGGGAGAAGAATTATGAAGAAGTCTTCTCTATTAGTTTTAGTAAACTTGCATTTTTCAATAGTTAAAATGAATTTTTAAGATTTTTTTATTAATTCATGTTTATTTATCAATATTGAATTTCTTGAATGAAAATTATGAGAGTAACAATAATTCTATTTATTTATGTTTCTAGATAATGAGAGCAGACTTCTTGAGAAGTTTTCTCTGTTAAATTTTAAAATTTTGCATTTTCTTCATATATAAACTGAATTTTGAGGTGTTCTTGTTAATTCATGCCTATTCAAGTTTTAATAAAATTGTGATGCTAGATATTTAAAATTATGTATTTTTGAACTTATGTGATATTAAAAGTGTAATATGTCTGAACTTTGTTATGTTAAACTTGTGTCAAGTGTTACATTATTATATAATTTGTGTTTAATAACTATAATTTGTTATCATCATTATCATCCAAATTACATAAAATTGATAAGGGACAACACATAAATTTCACAGCCATAATTTAAAAAGATATTTACAATAAAGACAACAGTTTATAACTACAATAACTTGAATGAATGAGTAATGCATAAGACGAAGAATTTTCTAATAGATTGGAGACAAAGTAGATGTATTATTTATAGTATTATATAAACTATCAAAACAAGAGTCACCTAATTGTAAGATGAAAATAAAATTTTCAGTAAATACTACATATTAGAAGACTTCTAGAGAAATTTACCATTAGCAGATTTTTCTAGAATTCTTCTAATTTGAGGTTAAAATTCATTTTAAATATAAGTTTTACGTTTAAATTTCAATTTTTTCGTCTAATTCATGGTGAAGCCTTCTCGAGAAGTCTGCTATAAAGTTCGATATATAGTCCTCAAAACTGAAAAATATGCTAACTAAAAATGTTTTAAATGATTTCAAACAAAAAATATTCAAAAAAATAAAACTTTAAGAAAAATACAATAAGTTTAATACATATTTTTATATGAATCTAAAACACAAAAACAAAATATACTTTATATTATTTGAAACTAGAACTTTTACATCTAAATAACAACACAAAATATATAATCACAATGATTTTGAATTTTGAATTTTATTTGGTTTTAACACACACAAGAAATGAATATATATATAAAAAATAATCTATATCTTACTTTCTTGAAAGAAAGATATACCGTAAAAAATTTAAAGCTAAAATAGTAAGAAAATAATCACATTAAGTTGAATATGTAACTTTACTTAGATTTAACACACAAAAACATAAAAATAATTGGAGAAATAAAATCTTATAAGTTTTAGTAGTTTGAATAGCAGGATTCTCTAGAAATCTTCTGGAGAAGTTTTCTAATGAAGTCCAAACTCCTATTACCTCAGATCTGAAAAAAAATGATTATCCAAAAAGGTTTAAAATGGATTCAAAAGGAAGAAAAACTTCAAATTAGAACTATTTATACTTAAATAATAAACAAAATCACATTAGGTTGAATCTATAGTTTTATTTGAAGCTAATACAAAAAAATATGCATCCCAAATTTATATATATATCTTCTTAAGATAAAATATAAAAACCATGGAATGAAAAACTTACAAAAAAGAAGATAAAGTGATGAGAAAAACCTGAGACAAAAAGATGAGAAATCGATATAACGTTTGGTGTCTTCAGGTTGAAATATATTAGAGATAGGTTAGAGAGTTTTAAAGTGAGAAACATTACATTTTTGTTGTAATCATTTGAGAGAAATATAGACAATGTGTAAGTTTTATTTATATAAAGAGATAAAAAATCTAATTAAGTTTGAAAAATGCGGTAGAAAAGACTTCTCAAAAGTCTGCTACTAGAAAAAGACTTCTTCTATTAGAATATATATTAAAAATTATGCTAGTGAGTACATTTTTGGCAGACCTCTTCAGAAGCCATCTCCCCATAAGCCCTAAAATAAAATACTATACCTAGATCGTAATAAACACTTTAGTAAACATAAAATCAATTTATAAAATATTTAATATATTAAAATAAAAGCTTATATGTCAAATTGTATTTTTTAAAAAAAATATATGTAAAATTTCAAAATCTAATTCTAAGAATAGCAACATTACTTGAACATATATTACCAAACCATAACTAAAGGACAATCATGACTTATAAATTATATTCACTCATCTATGTGGAAGATTATTCAATTTATTAAATATAAATTTACATGATTCATAATTATTTATATACATAATTTCAATTTATTATTCATCAAAATAGTTTTTCATAATTTTATGAATTATTTTTAGGATTAATAGATGAGTATACTTCTCGAGAGTCTTCTCGAGATGAATAGACATCTTGAGAATTTTTTTGGTAGAAGATTTCATTGTTTAGAAAAGACTTCCGAGACTGATAATCATAAAAGTGTTTATAGAGTCATAAGGAGATAATTATAATTTTACCAATATCTTAAATTATCTTTTCATTTGATTGAATTTAAAATATAATTTTTCATTCAAATTCAAGTTTTGGGTTATTTTTTGCAAATCTCCCGTATATAAATATAGTTTAGAAACATTGAAACACTACCACAGCAGACTTAATGAGAATTGTTTTTCCCAATTATTAGACTTCGTTACCTTATAAATTGTTAAGTGATTAGTGGGTTTTAATAAAATTATTGAAAAGCTAAATAATTAACCAAAATAATAAAGTGTGATATTACAATCATAATTAAAGCTTTAACTAAAATTAATTAACTATACCAAATTTAAAACATTTATAACTTTAGAAATAAATATCATAGCCAAATTGAATATATTCATGCAAAATTAAAACACCACGATTAAATAACTCCTAAATTAGAACTGTAATTAAAGTAACATAAAAGTACACAACAAATAAAAACTAAAACTAATGATATCCAGATTATTATGTTTTAGTTATTTTTCATAAATATTCATGTCCGCAAATTCGCGTGTCTGAATCACCTAATATGTGTACAAGAGCGTGCAAGATGATGCTTCATGAGTCACTTTTCATGAGGTTCCTATGGCTTGTTCTTATCTTTTATGGGATCATCTATCTATCTCTTGCTTCTATCTGGAACTTCCATGCGTTATATGTCCATCCTTCCTCGGTTGTGTTCCAGCTAGCAACCTCGATAAATGAATGACATAGCCCATTCGTTCATAGTATAACACTCTACAATGACTTTATTTGTTTGAAATTCCAATATGATTAGTTTGTGTAGCTTCTAATATCGGGCATCTCTTCTGAACTATACAGTAGCTTTGAAGATTAATAGAGAGGGAGTTAGTGAACATCTTCTAGTTTTGAACTATATTCATAAAGGTTCTCTATTATGAGATTCATTCATAAGAAACACCAAAGCAGGACACACACTTAAACAATTGTCTCAACTTAAAACATAAAACACTTAGTAGGAGTGATGATTACTCATTGTTGTTGCTAGGAGGAGGAGGAGGAGGTGAAACACGCACTTTGAGAACACCAAACTCTGCGTCCCAAGCGATGTTGTGGCTCAAAACTGGAAGTCCATAGGAAGAAAATGCACACTTGCTAACGGCTCCAATGAAAATACGGCAACTCTCATCATGCTCATAAACCTCCTTGTTCTCACCATAGAACTTGATTTCATTCTCATTAGGGAGCACAAACATGTCATCACCACAAACACCTGGAAGATCCACTGAAAAGCAATAACATCCATCTGATGTTCGTTTTGAAGTGAAGGCGCCTTTACGACCCTTCACCACAAACGGATGATCCTCCACTTCAGCCATGTCACATGCAGATTCATCCATATTGTATCTTCCAGATTTCCCTATAAAAAAAGCATTTAAATTTTATAATAACTAATGGATATATATGCTATTAATATATGCAAAAAGGTGTGGTTTTGAATGGTTTCGAACCTGTGTTAGGAGGCAGAGTGTGAGTACACTTGTTGTCATGGTCCTTGACCTTGACCCTTGAGAGAATCATCCTCAAGACTCCATCTTTCATCTTTGCATCCACGCCGGTGATCTCGCAGCAGTCACAGCCAAGACCGGCTGTCCCGGAGTACTCACGCACGTCGTCAACATTGTCGCAGTCGCCGAGAGATTCTTCGCCGGAGAAAAAGACAACCTTTTGTCTCACGGAGTCGACTCTGTGGCGGATAGCGTCGTCTGGAACACCGGGCAAGTCGACGCGGACGTAGAGGTTGTCGTTCTCAAGGACCTTGATTTCCATGAAACCCTTTGGACCGTATCTCTGGAACGGATGGTTGGTCGCGTGTAACTTCCCTGTTTCATTACAAAAGAGAACGTGGAGAGAGTAAGCTCAATAAAGAAGGAAACTTTATTTTATTTTTCATGGAGGATCGAGGTAACAAGTTTCATGTTAAATAAAAGCCAAAGAAGAGACTAGCAAACTTTATTTTTTATGGAGGATCAACAAATTTAAATGTTCAATTGTTTATAACTTTGAAACATGAACATGAAACAAAGAGAGTAATGGAAGAGACAAGGAGAAAGAAAGAGACAGACCAGGGATGTAAGGAATCCTCGACAAGTCAATGAATGCAGCCATCTCTTCTTCTTCTTCTTTCTCTGTCTTTTCTCTCTCTCTCTCTCGGTTGCGTAAAAAAATGGATTATGATTTTGTTGTTTGATACACAAATATAAAGGAAGCAGCTCGAAGACGAAGTAGGAGGCTTTTTGACTGGTCATCGCTTGTTTAATGTTACCTCTTTCTCTCTTTTTTAAACATTTTAACCACTGTTAAAAGAATTGCTTTCCTTCTTTGAATTGTTTACCGTGGTAAAGAACCCGATAGTACGATAGAGCTGTCTGTTTACCTTCAATATCTTTTTGAATGCGACAAATTAGAGAAATGAGTAGCAACTTCGTCTCTCTCTCTCTCTTTGTTTCCAACTTTTTTACAGAAAGATCATTAATGCATGCAAGAGGCTGAATCGCTGACGTCAATGATTCTCTTAGGTTAAAACTTAAAACAGAGCTGTCAAACTTTTTTATTTACTCCCTCCTTATCTACTTTTCACAACGACAAACAAAAGTTAACAATGCAATGCAACGTCTCCTTTCCTTGTTTTTGAATCTAAGAGCATGTTTATTGGTAAAACCTCTCCTTGGGACAAGGGTTTTTAGCTTTTTTTTTTACTTTTTCTCAGATGTTTTTTTTTGAAAAAAAAATTAAAACAAACCAATCGTGGGCTGCCACGTGTCAGTAGAACCTACGAAACAGTGTAAGAGACGGTTCTTAATTATGGACTTTTAGAGGTGATTCTTAGGGAAAGTGGTGAGGCCCACCACTACTTTTGGTTAAGAATTCCCTAAGAACCCCCAATAAACATGCTCTAAGACCATGAAAGAACTCCTATGGGATTCGTAATTTTCTGAAAGTTTTCAACCGTTTTAAAATGTATTTATCCTTCAACTTTATTTTGCAGGATTTTAGGTATTATTATAAAGTTTTATTTGTTCTGACGACGATTTAAAGTTTGTTGATAAATGTCTCGTTATAGACTCAAATACATGTTTTAGTGACATTTACGTAGAAGAAATTAAAAACACACTAATCATAAAAATCATAAAAGATAACACACAAACCACATGCAACAAAGTCCACGTCACAGATACACATTTATTAAAAAACTAGAAATGAAAAAAAAAAGTCATAGAGAAGACTAGACCATAAACCCTAAGCTAGACACCATAACAAGAGAGGCAAGAGACACGACACACGGATAGAGGATATCGTAACATCCCGAGTTGTGATATGTGGAAAGGCTTAAAAAAATTGATTTGGCTACCTATGTCACCAAAGTTGACTTACCTTTTCCGTCACACCTCCGTTTAGAACTCCAGGGTTAAGCGTGCTTGGGCTGGAGTAGTGAAAGGATGGGTGACCTATCGGGAAGTGATTCGCGATACCGTGTAAGTGAGGCCAAAGCACGGGGAAAGGTCATGTGGTGATTGCAGATTCAGTAAACAATGATTTCGAGCCTTGGAAAAATTAACGCACCGACCGTCGGACAAGGGTGGGGCCCACAAGCCCGATAGAGGGATGGGTGACTCACCGGTAGGGGCGGTTGGGGCGTTACAAGTGGTATCAGAGCTGGTTAGCCGTCTCAGTTCTGACCTGAGAGGCGTCTTGAGACTTGTCGTGGGGCGCAACGAGGGCGTTGCGTTCTTTGAGAGGGGGTGAATTGTAACATCCCGAGTTGTGATATGTGGAAAGGCTTAAGAAAATTGATTTGGCTACCTATGTCACCAAAGTTGACTTACCTTTTCCGTCACACGTCCGTTTAGAACTCCAGGGTTAAGCGTGCTTGGACTGGAGTAGTGAAAGGATGGGTGACTTATCGGGAAGTGATTCGCGATACCGTGTAAGTGAGGCCAAAGCACGGGGAAAGGTCATGTGATGATTGCAGGGTCAGTAAACAATGATTTCGAGCCTTGGAAAAATGAACGCACCGACCGTCGGACATGGGTGGGACCCACAAGCCCGATAGAGTGATGGGTGACTCATAGGTAGGGACGGTTGTGGCGTTACAGATATAAAGACAAAAGAACGTGCGTACGTACGAGCTCTCATCAAACTACGCCCTGGATCTTGGGAACGGTGATCTAAATGACTCCATTGACAAGCTTAGCCCTAGCTTTCTGCATCTCGTAAGCCGATGGGTCGAAAACCATCGTGCCTCCTTATTTGCGTCTGTCGTAGCAGCACTCGGGCTTGTCGGGTTCGTCGGCGAAGAAGTGGAGGTTGCTGTTGTCGATCCAGTAGATGAGGCTTGACACGGTGCACCCAGGCGTGTCTATCTTCGTAACGCGTGCGGTCTTCGTCTCCTTCACCTTGTACATCGACTAGTTACCACTTTTCTGGAACTGGTTCCTCGCTACAACACACTCAGAACACACACACATATGACAGATCAGTTACTGTGTAAAGAGATTTGCTAACGTAAGAAGAAAAAACAAGTTTTGTTAGAAAAAAATGTGTAAGGAAGAAGAAGAAGAATGTATGGATTGGTGGAAAGTGTTTCGGCTAGTCTTTGTGGGAGTATCCCTGGCCTCCGCGAACCTGCCTCCTTTGCTCATTCTTGAAACGACGTTGTTTTGGCTGTTTTTTTTTTGTAAAGTGGAGTGTGTAAAAAGGTGAGTGTGTAAAAAGGTTAGTGTGTAAAAAGGTGAGTATGTAAAAAGTGAGTTTGTACAAGCATAATGCTTTACTTGCTTTATTAAGAGCATCTTTATCCTAACACTCCCATTTGGGGTGCTTATTTTTTTTTATTTTTTTTTTAAAGAATTAAAAAGCAACCAATCGCGGGCTGCCACGTGTCAGTGGGGCCCGCGGATAGTGCAAGATCTGATGCTTAAGGGGTGCTTATTTAGGCAATTTAGGAGCTGGTGCTTAGAGAGTGCTTAGCTTTTTGGTGGGTCCCACACGCTAAGCACCCCTCTAAGCACCCCGGATAAAGGTGCTCTAAGACCATCTCCATCAATTAGTACCCCTAATGGGTACTAAAGGATAAATTAATGTTTAAGTTTGTGATTTGAAAGCTTAAGTATCCCTATTAGTCTATTTAATTTTTTCATCATCCATTGGTAAAACCTAATTGAGGTACTTAAGAAAATATTTTTTTAAATTTTTTTTAAAGTGGAATAATTTGAAAGAAAAAGATACATAATTTTTTTATTAAAAATGACATAAAAGCATAAACAAAGTACAAATCATAAACGAGAAAGACGGATTAGTAGAAATCTTGATTTGCTCCAAATTTTTGTCATATATTCTCAACCAAATCCGCTTCCAATCGTTGATGTATTGTTCTATCACGAACTTGATTTTGAATGCTCATCATATTGCCAAGATTTGAAGGCATATCTGTAGAAAACGAGAAATCCACTTCTGAACTTCGGTTTGAATCAGGATTTTGGAAAACTGAAACATCAAACTGAGTGAATTGATCTCGTTCGTCTTCTACGATGATATTATGTAGAATGATACATGCTCTCATGATCTTTCAAATTTTTATTTTATCCCACAAAAGAGCTGGATTTTTGACTATGGCAAATCGATCTTGCAAGACCCCAAAAGCTCGCTCGACATCTTTACGTACAGCTTCTTGATGTGTAGCGAATAAGGATGCCTTCGGACCTTCCGGAAGTTGAATAGATTGGACAAAAGTAGCCCAATTTGGATAAATACCATATGTGAGATAGTAAGCCATTCGGTACTGGTGTCTGTTGACAATGTAATTAACTTTTGGAGCTCGACCTTGTAATATATCATCAAAAATTAGTGATCGATCAAGAACATTGATATCGTTTAATGTACCTGGAGGTCCGAAAAATGCATGCCATATTCAGAGGTCTTGTGAAGCTACAGCCTCTAGAACAATGGTTGGCTTTCCTGATCCACATTATATTGACCTTTCCATGCGGTCGGACAATTCTTCCACTCCCAATGCATACAATCAATGCTTCCTTTCATCCCCGGAAATCCGCGTAGCTCTCCAATATCAAGTAGTCGTTGAAGATCTTCTGGCGTGGGTCTTCTTAGATACTCATCTCCAAATAAATTTATGATTCCTTCAACAAAATGTTCCAAGCATAAAAGCGCGGTGGTCTCAGCAAGTCGGAGGTATTTGTCGACCGCATCAGCTGGGCAACCATATGCCATCATACGAATTGCTGCAATTGCCTTTTGTAACGGAGAGTGACCGAACCTTCCAGTAGCATCTCTTCTTTGTTGAAAGTATGGGACTTCAGCGGAGAGTCGATCAACGATACGCATAAACAAAGACTTGTTCATTCTAAAACAGCGTCGAAACATGTGAGACGGATATGTTGCATCTTCACTAAAATAGTCGTTCCGTAACTGTATGTGCCCTTGTTCTCGTTGTCTTTCAATGTAAGCTCGTTTCTTTTTTTATCTTGAGGCTTCTTGATGATTTTCAGCCCGAATGAGGAGATTATCGAATTGTTGATCAAACATTTGATCAAACTTTTCATCCATAAAGTCTTCAAAATTATTTGAAGAAGAAGCATCCATTTAGAAATGTAAATTTGAGTTGGATAAGAGAAATGGTTTGGATACAAGAAATGGTTTAGATAAAAGAAATGGTTTGGATAAGAGAAATTTTTTTACAAACCCAAATGGGTGAAATAGAATATTGAGAACATAATCTAGACTAAGAGAAATGGTTTTCGACAAACACTTATAGAAAACATTTATAGAAAACAATAGCTAGTTGTTTATGTCTTGGCTTGTTAAGTCTTGACATTCATTAAGTCTTGGCTTATTCTCGGTCTTGGCTCCTTCTGTCACAAGAAATTGTTAAGTCTTGGCTTTATTCTCCACCTTCAATAGACACACACAAAACGTGGTGAGTCTCAACTAACAAAAATAGAGAACAAAAGAGTCTCAAAACTATTAACATTCACTAATAGAACCATTAACATTCACTAATAGAACCATTAACATTCATTATGAAAAAACAGAGACATTTATTAAGAAAAAACAGAGACATCCATTAAGTTAAAGTCTTAAGATAGAAACAACATACATACTTGCTTAAGACTCAAGCTAAGATATCATTAATGAGCTTATTTTTTAGTTGCATTTCGAGTTCACTTAATGGCTCAGACTTGACAAGTAGGTTCTCAAGCAATTTTTGCTTGTTAAGAGTTGCCTTAAATTCAAAAAATTTCTGCCTAATCTCCCAAAAGCTTTGAAACTCCCTTTTCTCCTTCTCTTCCGCTTCCAAAGTCGCTTGCTTCCTCACTGGCTTCTTTCCTTTTGCCTTTGCTGCTTTAACACCTTCTGGCCGAGCCATTGCTTCATCCACAGGCACTGAGGTTGATGACTGGTCATCCAACCTCCTTCTTTGGTCTGAACTTTATCCTTGGTAGCAAACGATGCAATCCATTTCTGATCATATCGTAGCTCTAACCAGGCATGCTCTAGTGTGAACTTGGCCTTGTGATCATTGAAGAAAATCGTGTGAGCCAACTTCAAAATGTCATCCTCGTTCTGTCCACTTGCTCTCTGCTTTGTTGTCGCTTCATAGCACCCAACAAACTTACACACGCCCTCATTAATCTTCCCCCTTCTCGTATTACAGTGTGTTGGCTCCCTCTTTTACGCGCCATCCAGCTTAGGACTGGCAGCAAAATAAGCAGCAATGCGTTTCCAAAACGCAAGTGCTTTTTGCTCATTTCCAACCACTACGTATTTTGAGGTGTTCAGCCATGCACTTATCATCACCCCATCTTTTGTTGATGACCATTTTCTTCTCTCTTTACGGTCAGACAAGATCTCTGCATCTTCGATGCCATCTTCGGTCCATTGAGAACCGAACATAGAGGCATCCGACGCAGAGACTTCAACAGTTGGTTCATGAGGGACATGCTGATAAGGCTCATGAGGGACATCCTGATAAGGGTTTTGAGTGATTGGTTGTTGACTCTGTAACAGGTTTTGAAAGCTACAATGTTGTGTATGAGAATCCATAATAACTTTGGAGAAGGAAAGTAGATGGAGTTTTTAATAGCTTTTGAGGATGCTTTATTAGTGTTGTAAATGTTGAAGTTTTAAAGGGAAGTTTTGTAGTTGTTGACGGTTTAATGTAGTTGTTGTTGTTGTTAATGTTTTTAGTTGTTGAAATTTTTAAGTTGGTGCACTAAATACAATTAACTAAAAATCATCAAAGCTAACCACTATTTACTATCAACCATCAAAGCTAACCACCAACCATCAAAGCTCACAACCATTTTCTCGGGTTCCACCTATATCTAACAACCACCTATATCTAACAACCACTAAAAGTAAATCTACTTAGAGAGAAAATTTAATTTACCTCTTCTCAACTGTGAAATGAAAGAGATGAGCTTTTCTGTGATTCTTCAGACAACCCAAGTTTCTTCTACGCACATCATCAACCCTCGCACAACCAACAAACCAAGTTTAATTAAAACATGATCTCTGTAAGGAGATAAACGAAACAACAACAAAAAACTAAAAAAGCTTAAGCATATTGATTCCACAAACAATCAATCCCACTTTTATTAAGACAAAGAAGTCAGAACTTAAGCATATCGATTCCACAAACAATCACTCCCAATTATATTAAAACTAAACAAGTCAGAACTTAAGTATATCAGATCCAAAAACAATCATTCATCTATTCAACAGTAGAACAAAACTTAACTAGTAATCTAGCAGATTTCATCATCCTCAATATTATGAAACAATCATAAAAATCTTAAACTCAACAGACAAGGGATGGGAGATAAACCAAAATCGAGATAGTAGTAACATAAAGATCAAATCAAACGGATGATTTCTTACCGATAAGGAGATCGAGACGAGATTCAACGGAGACGACATAGAGATGACGAGTTTCAGGACAGAGACGAGACTCGAGAGAAAAACGGCAAGATTTGATTCAGAGACGCCGAGCTTCGAGAGAGACTCCTAGATTATTGAGAGAGAGACGAGCTTGCTTCGAGAGAGACGAGCTTGCTTCGAGAGAGAGAAGACGAGGCTCGACAGAGAGACGGTGAGACTCGGGACAGAGACGACGAAGCTCCACACCGACGATGAGATTCGAGAGAGAGAAGTCGGCGAAGCTTCAAAGTCGCCGAGATTTTCGAGAGAGAGAGATTCGAGATAGAGAAGACGGAGAAGTCGAGACTGCTTCATTTCGCCGAAGGAGAGAGAGGTCTATGTGCGCGGTCCAATGACAAAGCGCCACGTATTCACTCCTTAACAAACCTAAAAACCCAAATACATAAGCGATACTAAACTTAATTTGGGCTTTTTCATTTCTTTTATTATGTTTTCTAGGCCTTTTTGGGTTTAGTCACTCTCAATGGAGTTGCTCTAAAGATTGTAAGTTTCGAAAGGCTTTGAATAACTTGTCATGGACCTAATAAGCAGCCCATTTAATTTATTTTCAAATGAGCCGTAAATGAAACTAAAAACTCGTTAATGCAATCTAGTCATGCTTTAAATTCCTTTACAACATCACTAATTATTTACAAATATAATGAAAAATAAAGAGATAATTCTGATTTCAAAAGTAGCGACTAATTCATTCTCTTTATATTTCTGAACTCCTGATAAAACATAGTTAAGGATCCTATTATCATATTAGTGAATACAGAAGATGCAAAAATAATAAGACAAATTCAATAGTGAGTCACAATTCATCTAACTCATGAGAATCTGTCTTCTTTTTAACATTTAAAAAGAGTTCATCTTGTAGAATGTAGCTTACTCATTTAAATATTTAATAAAAGTTTATCTATTTATTTCAAGTTAAGGCAAGAAACAACGGAGTGGAAAAGTAAAAAGAGTGATAATAGGCCAACGACGTCAGCGGAGTGGTAAAGCGTGACATGAGCGTTCTACAAAAAAGGCCACTATGTTAGATGCTAATCTCATGTCACAACAACCATAAGACTCTACAGTTCAGTAATTATATAAACTAGATCACAAAGTTTCTTCATCAATCGATTCTTCTCATTACAATCCTCTGCTTCTCTCGTAAACATTACAAATAAAATGAAAGTCTTGCTTAACCTTGTTATGTTCTTTCTCCTGATAAACATTTTCACAGCAAACACACAAACTCTCATTCAAAACTCTTGCAAGAAAGCTGTAATTAGAGGCCGGGACCTCAGACTCGATTTCTGCGTCAAGTCTCTAGAAGGGCACCATCGGAGCAAAACCGCACAAAGTCTGGGCGAACTAGCCACGGCCTCGATGGTAAACGCTGGGACGAGGTCGAGGAGGTTGGGAGCAAAGGCTGACAAGCTTCTCATGGAGAAGAACTACGTGGAAGGCAGTGTGCTTGGAATGCTATTCAGCGAATGCGTCATGATTTATAAAGACAATACTGTGACCTTAAAGGAAGCTGTGACAAGTGTTAAAGTGCGTGATTACAAAACCGCCAACTTCGTTATGAGTTCTGCACTGAATGCAACGAGATTTTGCGAAACTAGATTCGAAACAAGAGACCCACCTCAGATATCTCCGTTTACAAGAGACAATGATGCTTTGACTCAGATGATTTTGATTCCTTTGGCTTTTACAAAAATGTTGAAATGATTTTACTTAAAAGCTGTAGTTTAACTTATGGATTCAAGATAATAACGTTGAGAATATACCTTAAAAGAGTATCAATGCTCGTAGCCTCTATTAGCCTTCTAAAGGTCTTGAACAGTGAGCTATCTGCATATATTACAGACCACAGAAGCTTTAGTTAAACCAAAATGTTTCTAGCTATTGATAAATTTGGTGCTTCTACACCACATTTTCCGGTTTTGATATATTATTCCGGTACTTAAGTTTGTTCAATCCGGTTAAGCAAATCCAAACCAAAAGAAAGAAAACGTACATAATTCAAAATCTTTTGAACAAATCCAAAACTGATACCTAAACCAAATATAGCCAAAGCGAGTGATACTATTTCATAAACCGAATACAAACCGGTTCAGAGACATACCAAGGCGTACTAGTTTCATAGATGAGTAAAAACGCTATAGTTTATGTTTTCTTACATGCGTGCAAAGTGAACCCCATCGTCATTATCTTCATCATCAGTTGCTTCTTTATTCTTCTGATCATCATCATCATCATCATCATTGTCACGATTGTAGTTACTTGATGACCCCAACAAGAAAGGTTGATCCTTTAGAATCGAAACCTGATCCATGGGAATAGCATTTCTCTTATAGTTCCACACCAACATCGATGTGTAATCCTGAGGAGAAACTAGACCATTCTCTCTGATGAATCTCTTTTGCTCTTCCAAAGTCTTTGGTTCATCGAGCGTTAAGTACTCCATCAAGAACTTCTCGTGCTCCGGCCTCCAGTTAGCCGGAAAAGGCGAGTAATCAGTTTCAGGAACAAGAGACATTCTTGTGTAAACAAGCCCATCAATAGACTCAGCAAGACCCATTCTCAAGAGATTGTTATACTCAGGTGACAGACCTTTCTTCTCCTTCAATGGACGGCTCAGATTCCTAGAAGCTCCCTTATACACTTTGGCTCTTGATCTAAGCTTATACTTTGCAGCGTAAAGCTTTGCAAGGGAGCCACGGACAATATAAGAACAGAAGTTCACAATCTTCTTCCGGTTATCAGCAAACCGATACCACTCAGCAACAGTAGTCAGAAACTTATTCATCTGTGCGTTGGTATGAGCTTGAGTAGCGTGGAACATTCTGAAACAAGGCTGAGGATCAGGATCACGATCTCCTTTTATAAAGTTCAGTTTCCTAAACTGTTTGATGCATTGCTTCAAACTCGCAGTAACAGACAAAAGCGTCCCGACACCTTTCTCACTTATGATCTTCCCTCCAGTCGCAGTATACCTCAAAGTAGGATACACAACACGACGACACAGAACATGATCAAGAAACATAATACCTTTGGTTATATGTTCGATAGGGAGATTCTCATTGTCTAGCCTAAGCATATACTTCTGATCAACAAACTCAATCAGCTCTTTCCTCAACGTTGCAGCATCAGCTCGTGGTCCACGGACACCTATCAGTATATGACCACCGTACCTAACGTAATCCATCTTCCTCGTCTTGTCAGGACCACTCGTGGGCACAAACTCAGGCCACGAAGTGTTCCCTTGATCACCTTCTCCTTCAGGACTGTTCCATATAACATCGCTCTTAGAAGGACGGTAAAAGTCTTTCACTTTAGCTTCCATCCAACGATCAAGCTCGTCGAGACATACATTAACAAGAAGAGGACTGAGTATCCCACAATGCCCCCATTGAGGAGACTTGTTAGCTTCTTCAGGAGCGAATCCGAAGAAAGTCTCTAACCAGTAAGGATCAGGCTTAGGCTCATCATCAGCCAAGACACGTTTTTTCTGATACTTTCTCTTCTTCGTCTTCTTCTTCTCTTCACCATCCTTTTCCTTACTAGTCACAACAGGTGTAACCAAAGCAGACTTAATCAAGTCAATGACTTTCTTATCTCTAACATCTCTCATCAAAGAACTAACCACAAACCCAACTTTCATCCCATCCAAAACCACACTCAAGTCCCCCTTCACATACCACAAGTAACCCGCGAAGTTCCTCCGAATCACTCTCAAAACCGTATGCGCCGTCCTCCCCGGCCTAAACGCAAACGACTTCTGCGAGAACCGGGACTCGTAAACCGGTTCAAGAATCATCAACAACACTTCTTGAACAATCCTATCCTGAAACGGAGTAGGTTGCGTGGTGGTTAAAATCGCTTTGATCTTACGCTTAGACAGAGACTCGTAGTCGGTCTTGTCCCTGGGGGATTTGATGTAGAAGTCGAGACGAGCTCCCCATTTAAACCGGTCGTCGAGGACGGAGTTTCGAAGGGCCAAGAGATTCTCTAGAGCGGATCGTTGGATGGAGCTGCGGGGGACGTAGGCGCCGAGCTCGTCGCAGGAGACTTTTTGGTAGGCGAGGACCCAGAGCTCGAAGCGGCGGAGGTAGGAGGTGAGGTTGGAGGAGGTTTTGTGAGGGTGTTTGAAGTTGTCGAGCCACATGTGGGAGCAGAGAGAGACTCCGTCTTCTTTGAGGAGGTTTGTTGGGTCGTCTGGATCTGGGGGTTGTTGTTGGTGGCGTGGGGTGAAGTACGAGAGGGAGCGGAGAATCGGATGATTAAGAGTGAGAGAGGTGTTACGAGAAGAGGAGTGTTTGAGCCATTTGGTACGACTTATGATACCAGGAAGCTTCGTCGCATTTTGGTGTGCTGGAAAATTCATTGAAGAATGATTGAGGAATAAAGTTAAAAAATCAAAAAGGAGATTAGCGATAGGTTCATTACAGAGATGGATCAATCGAAAGATTGATTGAAGAAGAAGCTCGTCTCCTTCGTCTTCTACAGAGGAAATGGTGAAGACTGGTAACCCTCGTTAAACCCCAAAGTACATTATGGTTCGGTTCAACAAGAAGCTAAGCTTAGGCGAACGAATTGGGCCTTTTATCAAAGGCCCAATAGTGCTAGTTGTTACTTCATTTTTTCTAACTCAAACCCCAAATCGTTTATTTATTTCAATTATTTTGGCTTTTGTCGGCTTATTTATTTTGTCAACATTTCATTTCCCCCGGTCAACGTGCCGTGTTAAAATTATGCATTTTTCTCTCTCTCTTGTGTGCGATAAAAACGGAGATTCAGTGACGAACACGTCGTTTCCTTTACGCCTACTCCTTTCACCAGAGTGTCTCTTTCGCCGGTTACCTGTGTTTTATTCAGACAATTTCAACCGCTTGTCATTATGTGACGGTTATTCTGGTATCCTATAATATTATTACCTCCCTCCGTTCAGTTTATTTATCATTAAGAGAAAAATTTTCGTTTTAAAATAAAATTGTTTATAATTTCAATACAGAATTTATTAATTTATATATTATTTTATTTTTTATGGTTAAAATGTGGTTAGTGTATATGTAATTGTGTTTTTATCAAAAAATATGTAAATTAAATGTTTTTTAAGTAAAAAAGTAAAAGTAAATGAAAGGTAGTATATGTCGTATGTCTCTGTTGTCCTCTTGATCAAAGCATCCACAAGTTATTTCCTTTGTTTTATTGTTTATGGCGGACAGATTCACAAAAAGCTACAAAGATTTCTTGGTATCAATGACGATGTCATTAATCTTCCATCGGATCTCTGTATTGAAGTCGAAGAGGAAAACCGTTTTACCTTGGTTGCGAAACCTATCAACCCTCGTCGTCAAAATCTACGAGGCAATGCTCTCTGCTTTTCCGCGGTATGGGTGTTGTGGATGATACTTTTGGTCGTATTATCCAAAATCAGAAGATCCAATTCATTTTCAATACGGAAGAGATTCATGACGTCTATCCTCCGTAGGGGCCCTGGTCTTTTAATGAATGTGGTGGTTGTTCAACATTGGTCCCCTATCTCGTTGATGAAAATATGAAATTGCATTCCTTTTTGGGTTTAAGTGCGTGGGAATGTCATTTCAGTATCTCACTAACCGTATGATTCGTCATATGGTCGTGAGATGGAAGTTTCTAGAAAACTGATTTCCAGTCAGATAGGGGGGCTATCATGTAGGTAAAAAAACTACAAAAATTTAAATTAACAAAAGTAAAAGGTATCTTAAATTTAGCTTGGTATTTAAACTAATTTATTGAAAATTTAACATCACAAGAAGAGTTTAACAAGAACACAAATAAATCGTGTTCACAACATCTTTACCATAGTGGCTATATACGTTAAAAATATTCACATAAAAATTTTAAATATCAAAAATATGTCAAATTAAACACTGTAATTTAAAAAAAATTAACAAGCTTAAAATTTTGATATAAAAATCCATAAAATAAACAGAAAATATAGACTAATATAATAAATAAAAAGAAAGTAAAAAACTAATCTATACTATTATTTGCGAAGTGATTTTTCGCAACGGAGCTCTCACGTTAAAAGTTAGAGTGGTTAATATCGTTTATACCCTTAATGAATAAAATATAAAAAATATTCAAAAATAGAAACGAAATTAATTATTCTTATTAGATAAATGATTAAAATTAATAATAGTAAGAATTATCTAAAATCTAAAAAATATTTAAAATAAAAAGATAATCCTGATATATATATATATTGTGTTGTTATCCGAAAGAAATCTTTTAATAAAAAATTAAAATTACAAAAACAAAAAATCATAACTAAATATTAATCAAGTAAAAATATTAATTTAATATAATTAAGTGAATTCTAATATAATATACATAAGAATTTTCATATAAAAAATCAAATAAAAATACAAATAATAATTTATTTTATAGTTTTAAATTAATAATGTATATAAAGATAAGTAATTTTATAAAATGTATATGCCCGCATGTGCGGGCAACCCACCTAGTTATATATATACAAAATCTTTTGAAAATTAACGATTATAATTTGATAAAATCTATTTCACAAAATATGCCAAGACATATAAATAACGTATAAATCATAATAAAAATAGATAGTTAACCTAATAAAATGAATAAAAAAGTAAACTGAAATTTAGTATCTAAATTATTTTAGTTATATTACTATCAGCTATAGAAATCATATTAATTTTATAATAGGTTGCCTTTTTAAAATTGGTTGAATTAAGTTTTTATTGAGCTAATTCATTCTTTTGTTTTATAATGTGTTTACAATTTTTAAATAAAAAATAAATAATGTAAATGTTATTTACTTGTGTAAGACAACATATTGTTAGTTACGATGTTTATTATGCTTTTCAAATGCATTTTAGTCAGAACAAATAAATTAGCATATTGATTTACTCTTCAACAGCATAAATTAACATATTGATTTATAAAAAAATGAAACTCTTTTCTCAGAATTTGTCTTTTTCGTAGCCCGCTTTGTTCGGTTCGGAGGACACTTTCTTGTTGTGTGTCCTCGGCTCTAGTGGTATGGAACTGATCCTCTCCTATTTTCCAGTTGTTATTGTGCACATGAGCATGCTGGCTCTGAAGAAACTGATAACTACTATGAGCACATCAGTTCCTCATCAAGACAAAGCCAAAGGAGGCAGAGACGTGGACAAGAAGGAAGGACAAACCAGAGAGATGAGCTTGCTGGTTTAAAGATCAAGATACCTCCCTTCCATGGGAAAGCTGATCCGGATGCCTATCTTGAATGGGAGAAGAAGATTGAGCTGGTCTTTCAGTGTAAGCAGTACACAAATCAAAGGAAGATCCAGATAGCTGCTACTGAGTTCTACGACTATGCTCTAAGCTGGTGGGATCAGTATGTTACTAACAGAAGAAGGAATGGTGAGGAACCAGTTGAAACATGGCCAGAGATGAAGTCTATCATGCGCAAGAGATTTGTTCCAAGTCATTATCATAGAGATCTGCATCATAGGCTCAGAAAACTCACTCAAGGTTCAAGATCAGTAGAAGAATATTACCAGGAGATGGAGTTACTCATGCTGAGGGCTAGTATATCAGAAGATAGAGAAGCCACAATGTCAAGGTTTCTGTGTGGTCTAAACCGTGAGATACAAGACAATGTAGAGATGCAGCATTATGTGGAGTTAGAAGAGATGTTACACAAGGCTATTCTTGTGGAACAACAGCTTAAGAGGAAGGGACATTCACGAACCAGCTTTGGATCCAACCGGTTACACAACCCTAAGGAAGAGAAGCCAACCTATCCTAAGGAGTCTAGGCCATATCAGAAAGAAAACAAACCCTACCCGAGGGAAGAAACCAAACCGAGTAGCATCCTTGACAAGGGCAAGGGCAAGGCAGAGGCTTCTAGTTCCAGAGCTCGGGATGTCAAGTGTTTCAAGTGCCAAGGACGAGGTCACTATGCTAATGAGTGTACCAACAAGAGGATCATGATTCTTCTAGAAGATGGTGAGTATGTTTCAGAAGATGAAAGCACCGAACCTGACCAAGAAGAAACTGAGGAAGAACATGAAGAAGGACCAGTCCAAGGAAAGCTTTTAGTAGCAAGGAGACTCCTAAGCCTGCAAACAAAGACCGAAGAGCTAGAGCAACGTGAGAACCTGTTCTATACAAGGTGCTTGGTCCAAGGAAAGGTTTGCAGCCTTATAGTTGATGGAGGTAGTTGTGTGAATGCTGCTAGTGAGACAATGGTAAAGAAGTTGGGTTTGAAGGTTCAGAAGCACCCAAAACCTTACCGGCTACAATGGCTTAATGAAGAAGGCACCATGAGGGTCTCTAATCAAGTTCTAATCCCCTTAGCCATAGGAAGATATGAAGATGAGGTCTTGTGTGATGTCTTACCTATGGAAGCTGGTCACATACTTCTTGGGAGGCCTTGGCAATCTGATCGCCGAGTCATACATGATGGTTTCACCAACAAGCATTCATTTGAGTTCAAGGGCCGCAAGACTGTCCTGGTCCCATTGACCCCTAAGGAAGTTCAGCATGATCAGATTCAGCTCCAAAAGAAGAAGGAGATTGATCTCAAACCGGCTGGAACTAAGCAACAAAACTTCTATGCAAACATGGGTGATATCAAAAGAACTCTCTACTCTAAACAACCGGCTATTTACTTGTTTTTAAAGAAAATCTTTTGAACTTAACAGATCCTACACCGGTGTATCCGAGTGAAATGGTTTCTCTTTTGCAGGAGTTTCAAGATGTATTTCCAGAGGACAACCCCATTGGTTTACCTCCCTTGCGTGGGATTGAGCATCAGATAGACTTTGTTCCAGGATCTACACTTCCAAACCGGCCAGCTTACAGAACCAATCCGGTTGAGACAAAGGAGTTGCAAAGACAAGTAGAGGAACTCATGGAGAAGGGCCATATCCGAGAGAGTTTGAGTCCATGTGCTGTACCAGTGCTCCTTGTGCCTAAGAAGGATGGTACTTGGCGCATGTGTGTTGATTGTAGAGCAATCAACAACATCACAGTGAAGTATCGCCATCCTATACCTAGATTAGATGATATGCTTGATGAATTACATGGTTCTTGCATCTTCTCTAAGATAGATTTGAAAAGTGGCTATCATCAGATTAGGATGAAAGAAGGAGATGAATGGAAAACTGCATTTAAGACTAAGCATGGTTTGTATGAGTGGTTAGTTATGCCATTCGGATTGACAAATGCACCTAGTACATTCATGAGGTTGATGAATCATGTTCTTAGATCATTCATAGGCATCTTTGTTGTTGTGTACTTTGATGACATCTTAGTATATAGCAAGAACTTTGAGGATCATATAGAACATCTTAGGGCTGTTCTTAATGTATTGAGGAATGAGAAACTCTTTGCCAACTTGAAGAAATGTACTTTTTGCACAGATAACTTGGTCTTTCTAGGCTTTGTTGTGAGTGCAGATGGAGTTAAGGTGGACGAGGAGAAGGATCAAAGCCATCATGGACTGGCCAAGCCCAACCACAGTAGGAGAAGTGAGAAGTTTCCATGGGCTTGCTGGTTTTTACAGGCGCTTTGTGAGGGACTTTAGCACCATTGCAGCTCCATTGACTGAAGTAATCAAGAAAGATGTAGGATTCAAATGGGGAGAAGCACAAGAAGCCGCATTCCAAACCCTTAAAGAGAAGCTTACTCAATCACCTCTCTTAATGCTTCCTGACTTTACTAAAACCTTTGAGATTGAATGTGATGCCTCAGGGATTGGAATTGGTGCTGTGTTGATGCAGGATAGGAAACCCATCGCCTACTTCAGTGAGAAGCTTGGAGGAGCCACTCTCAACTATGCTACCTATGACAAAGAACTCTATGCTTTGGTGAGGGCCTTGCAAACATGGCAACATTACTTGTGGCCCAAGGAGTTTGTCATCCACACTGACCATGAGTCCCTAAAGTATCTCAAAGGGCAGAGTAAGCTTAGTAAGAGACACGCAAGGTGGGTTGAGTTCATTGAGACATTCCCATACGTGATCAAATACAAACAAGGTAAGGAGAACATAGTTGCTGATGCACTATCTCGGAGGTATGTTCTCTTGACCACTCTTGATGCTAAGCTACTAGGTTTTGAGCAGATTAAAGACATGTATGAGACTGACCTTGACTTTAAAGAAGCTTATGTGTCTTGTGAGAAATTTGCTGCAGGACACTACTTTAGGCAAGATGGATTCTTGTTCTATGATAACAGATTGTGTGTGCCTAATTGTTCTCTACGAGATCTGTTTGTTAGGGAATCCCATGGGGGCAGTCTAATGGGTCATTTTGGGATTGCCAAGACTCTTAAGGTTTTGCAGGATCACTTCTATTGGCCACACATGAAAAGAGATGTTGAGAGAATCTGTGGAAGGTGTGCTACTTGCAAGCATGCTAAGTCCCAAGTCCAGTCTCATGGTTTGTACACTCCTTTACCAATCCCTCACCATCCTTGGAATGACATATCTATGGATTTCATTGTTGGATTGCCTAGGACTAGAACCGGAAAGGACTCTATATTTGTTGTTGTTGATAGGTTCTCTAAAATGGCACATTTCATAGCTTGTCATAAGACTGATGATGCATTGCATGTTGCTAACTTGTTCTTTAAAGAGGTTGTTCGTTTACATGGCATGCCTAGGACTATAGTTTCAGATAGAGATACTAAGTTTCTTAGTTACTTTTGGAAGACTCTTTGGTCTAAGCTAGGCACTAAGTTGTTGTTCTCTACTACATGTCATCCGCAAACTGATGGGCAAACTGAGGTAGTTAATAGGACTCTAGGAACCCTCCTGCGTGCATTCATCAAAAAGAACTTGAAAACTTGGGAAGATTACTTACCTCATTGCGAATTTGCATACAATCATGCCATGCATTCTGCTTCTAAGTATTCTCCTTTTGAAATTGTTTATGGGTTCAATCCCACCTCTCCTTTGGATCTAATGCCCTTACCTGAGTGTGAAAGAGTTAGCTTGGACGGTAAGAAGAAAGCTGAGATGGTCCAGCAAATCCATGAGAAGGCTAGACAAAACATTGAACAGAAAACTAAGTACTATGAGAAGCAAGCCAACAAGGGAAGGCGTGTGCAGCTCTTTGATGTTGGTGACAAGGTTTGGCTTCATCTAAGGAAAGAGAGGTTCCCCAGCGAGAGGAAGTCCAAGCTGATGCCAAGAATTGATGGACCGTTCGAGATCATCCACAAGATCAACGACAATGCCTATAAACTTGATCTCCAAGGTAAGTATGATGTGTCTAATAGCTTCAATGTTACTGACTTGGTTCCTTTTGTTGATGATGAACCAGATTTGAGGACAAATCCTTTTCAAGAGGGAGGGGATGATGTGATCATGGACCAGCTTACCAAAGAGGGTAAAGAGATCTTAGACGAGCCACCTGATGCTACCATATACCAGCAGCCTGGTGATGATGCTTTGACCATTCCAGAAGGTCCCATGACCCGTTCCAGAGCCAAGAAACTCAAAGAGACCATTGGAGGATTACTCACTTCATATCCACAACAAGAAGAAAGTCTTGGACACGGTTTGATGGTCCGAGATATCTTGATCACCATTCAAGCTATCTCTACATCAAGCTGAGCTAGTGTTTAGGCAAGACATTTGGTGTGTGCTCTTTTCCTTGCTTTTGGTTTTGTCCCACGAGGTTTTCCGGAGGAAGGTTTTTAATGAGGCCACGACTTGTCTTACGAATCACCTAGGCCCTATCTCGGGCCCCAAGGACTACTTTGAAGACTATTTACTTTTATCTTATGTTATTTTAAGACTATGGTTTTATGTTATATATTCCGAACCCTTAGAGCATTGTTCTTGGTTTCTTTATTTTAAGGGTTTTCGGCGAACCATTTGAGAACTCAGAGAATCTAACATATCAAGTCTTTTGTTCTTTGCGGCTCTCTTCTCAAGTTTGCGAGGTATTTCTGGTAGTGGTAATATCCAGAGCCTTAAGGGTGTTCTCTCTTGTGTTGTCATATCCGAGTTAGTCATCTAGGAGTATCAAGAGTTCTCTCATCCCTTTTTGTGTTACCATTCAATCCACAGCCTTTAAGACTTGAGTCTCTTGATTCGTTTTGCAAGAATCTATCCTCCACATCCCACCAAAGAAGCATCCTGGGTCGTGTCATGTGGTATCAACACTTTCTTGTTGTTGCGTCATTGAACGAATAGATTATGACGATGATGAAGTCATAAAGATCCAGCTACTCCGATAGGAGGCAACTAAGGCGGCAATGGCCTCTTGGACTCGAAAGGACACCGACAACGGCAATGCAAGTAAAACTATGTTAATTCCACCTTCTCGGGTTATGTATACTTTGGTTGAAAGCGGTGATCGATTCTTTGGAAATCACGAACCGCAACGAATTAAGGTTTGTGTAAGAATATCTAGTTGAGGATAGATTATAACAATCATTTTGTCTGATTCAAAGTTGTAATGATCCGGTTCAGTAAATTAATATAATTTAATATTAAAAATAGTCGTCCCATTTCCGAATTTTGTATGAGACTAAGACCACCCGCAACGCCCCATATAATGAAATCCTTAGCTCTAAATCCTATGCAAATGACAATTAAATAATAATATATACATTTCATTAGCTAAGAATGAGTCCTTAGATTAGGAGTTTAAGGACTCAATCCTTAGTGTTCTCTCTCCTCTTCTGCTCTAGCCCCATCTCCTCCTCTCCTCACTACTTCACTGTCTAATAACTATATTACTGCATCTTTTCTTCAAAAAAATTTGTTTCATTGGGCAAAAACATATGATTATCATTACAAAATCGTGTAAAACATATTTAATCATTCCATAAATAAAAAAAATTTAAATGTCTTACAAATTTAATATTTTTTATTTTTAAGAACTCTATAATGGATAACACCATTGGACATACAATTTTTGATTAGAATCCTTAACTATTATAATATTATTCAATTGTTAAGGACTCCAATGGTGGGTACCACCATTGAAGTTGCTCTAATAGGACGACCATCGCAATTGAATACAAAAAGCCAAAACATGAAAGGTAACATAGCAAGCCAAAATAGTTCAAGGAGTCAAACAAAGTAGAAAGTCAATACCCGAACCAGCTACGCTTTTCTGTTGAACCGATAACCGGTTAACAGGAAACTAAAAGTCAACATACCTATCTGGTGCGCTCTTGACTTCCTCTGTCTTAAATACCATTTGACCCTCCCAAAAAAAACATGAAAACATAAACTTGACTTCCC
This sequence comes from Moricandia arvensis, assembly GCA_905132765.1. NCBI lineage: Eukaryota > Viridiplantae > Streptophyta > Magnoliopsida > Brassicales > Brassicaceae > Moricandia > Moricandia arvensis. The sequence continues at coordinate 29,358 of CAJHQP010004357.1, read as the reverse complement.
TGTCTGATCCTTACCATGAACCAAATATTACATAAAAGGCTTATCCCATTAGATGCTACGTTATTTACCAAAAATACCCTCGAAAGCCACATGGTCACTAGATGACCTCTTGTTTGGAGACTCATCGTCTCCGGCGGCGGGAAGAGGGATGGCGGAGAAATGGTGCTGGCTCAAGGACGGACGTGATCTGATGACGATGGAGCAAAGGTGGTTGTTGATGGCTGTGACGGTGGAGAGATTTGGCTTCGCGGTTGGTACGTTGCTCGTCAAGACCTGAATCCCGACGGTGAGAAGACACGACGGAGGAGGATGCGAATTGACGAAAACACCCTCGACTTGATCAGGATAGTTCACGGGGACGATGGAGAACCCTAGGGGTAAAAGCGGAATATTCGAAGGATCTTCGCCGTTCATGGCGTGCTGGACTGAATCGACGTCGACGGAGGAGTAGACGATTAAGCAGCCGGAGTTATCGATGCAGCTCTCTTGAAGCATAAGCTCCACGTTATGCCATGTGTTGCTCGAGACCTGTACGTAAAAAGTTTAACCATCATGTATCGCAAAGTTAGGGTTTCAAAGTTAGGGTTTCAATCTTTTGAACTTACATTGATTCGAAGAAGAGAGATGCAGTTTCCAGGATGTGAACCATTGGCGATATGAGCAACTTCATGTGGTGAACTTCCATTGAACAAAACCTCCAACTACATAGAAAGAAAACAAAAAAAAATCAAATTCTATAACTTTTATTATTACTGAAGTTAGTTCAATGACTTGATTATGGTGTTTGATTTTACCAGGGAGTGGTTGATGTTGATGACGGAGAAGATCAAAGACTTTAAACTGAGAGAATGGAAGCCAAGTGGTTGAGACAGCAGCAAGAACAACTCCAGTAGGCTGACCAGGCTCACACACTTTCCTTGTTGTGATTCTCACGGTTTCCTTGGTCGTTTCAGACAGAGCGGTCCATGACTGTCCGTACGAAGTGCTTATATTCACACAGAATGTTTTCATCATCCTCTGTGATAACCTCATCATGTTCCTCCTCCCTTCTGCAGATCGAATCACTGTAAATTTAAAAAAAAATAAAGCTTTAGTGATTTTACAGTTTAGGGTTTTCTATTTTAGGGATTTGATTAACCTCCAAGGTCGGTTATGTTTCTAGCCATTAGACTAGCCATCCTCTCGCATTGTCTCTCCAACACGTCGAGCCAGCGGCTAGCTCCAAAACCCATCCCGCTGTTCACATACTCAGCGAATATCTCGTGCACGTGCCTCTCATGATCTACTTCCACGTGCTCGACCCACTTGACTTGTGAGTATCCATTAGGCATGTCTTGAATGATGCAGCCTGAAGGCTTTCTCTTGTACTCATGAAGAGTGTTTGCACTCAATGGCTGGATCTGGTCATGGAAGCTATCAATCGGGAAATCTACGATTGCCCAGTTCCCGTTTTCGACGTTCTGTTCCACATACCGTAGAAAATAACCTTCTCGAGTTGGAACCAGTGGAGATAGTATCTGTAACTCTGCATACATCTAGTAAAACATAACAAGATATATATTCAGTTAGAAAGATATGTTCTGTTGGTTCTGAAAGTTATTTATACTACTTTACCAGTAGAAGAGAACCACTAGCTCCAGAAACTCCAGATGAAATGATCTGAACCGTTTTAGCCCTAGCCACAATGGAGCAGAACATCTCTGACCACTTATCCTACAGTTCAAAAATCCAAAAATTGTGTGAAAATGATTTAAAATGAAAGGCGTTTGTTTGTGAAATGTTTACTACTTACAGCGTTTAGAAACGCGTCAACAAGCGTGATGCTGTTCATGATGACAACTGTGTTTGCCTTGGAAGCTTCTCTACGAAAATCTCCTTTGTTGTTATGATTCTCCACTGGCCATGGGAACAACCTCTTGTACTCTTCCTCGTTCAGACACAGAATCTCGTCACCCATCTTGTCTGATTTCTTCTTAATCCACAAAGGGCTCTTGTGTGTTACACATTTTAGTAAGTTCTTGGACACAAGAAACAGCAATTTCCATAGCAATGACCTTTTCTTCATCCGCAAGTAACATGTTGTAGCCATTGCTGTTATTACTTTGAACTGGGAGGTAACAAGCAGTGTCTTGTGGAGGAAGTAACATCATGTCAGAACAAGGATGTTCTGGAAAGTTTTCCAGCGTATACGCCTCATATCTAGCTCCAATGAAGGTTGATGATGTTGAGCCTCGGGGTGAGGATTGATCAACGGCTGAGTATGACTGCATTGGACGGCCAGTGTATCTGAAGCTATGGAGCATAGACGATCAAGCTGTTGAACAGACAATCAATATGTTACACAAAACCAACCAACATGTATCATTTTATTAATAAATTGGTTGGTGCATTATCAAACCCAAGCAAACCAAAAAACGGCTCTTAATAAATTTAACTAAATATGATTTCATTTTGAACAAAAGAGTTCACAGAATGTCGATTATTTTCCTCCCTTTACCCCTATAAATTGTTATGAAGCAATCGAAACCCAATAGTTTCAAATGGTTGTGGACTTGGGAGTTACCTCTTCACGGAGCGACAGTTTTTCAATGTGGAGGTCGTTAAAAGGAATGTCGCCGAGTACAGTGGGGCCTCCGCAAGAAGGACAAGAGAGGCACCGTAGCTCCGCCTGAAGATGAGAATTCTCCGCCTTAAAGATTATCGTTGTCTGCCCTTAACATCACATTCTCTGCTCGGTCTTGTTGTGCCTAATTATTTTGAATAAATCCACATTTGAATAAAAAAATTCATAAATTTACTTCTTGCACAAATACTTTTAGAATCCAAGATTTCACTATTATATTTCGAATTCTGAAACGTTTATGCTTTAATTCGAGAATGGACACCCCTACTTAGGTATGTGAAATTATGCTTACGGACTATTCACATTGTGAAAACTGGGTAAATGCTTTAATATGGGACTATGTGTTTACAAATGTTTATATGGACTAATTGTTACAAAGTACACGCATTTGGTGAAATTAAAAGAGAGATGGAAATAATGTTAGATTAGTAGTGTCCTTCATTTGGGTACGCCTATTTTGGAAACCAAAAACTTGACTTGTCCGAGGCTTGAGTCCAAGTTTCGATACTTAATCTCTGACCTTTGTTTGTCGTTCTGGATGAGGGTTTTGTTTAAAAACAATCTACAAAGATTAAATAAAAGTCAACATACAAATCAAATATGGTACAAGGTGTATTTAAGTTTGGTAAAATCCTATCAAAGACACCAAAAACAAGTCTTTTTCGGTTAGAAGGTTAGTTTTTAAGATCTAAAACAAGAACTTAAAATTCCCACCTTCTGATTTTTTTTCTTTTGCCCAAATATGTGAATTATCGTATAAAATGAAACAAGTTTGTAAAAGTTTACAAAGGGTTAGAAACTAGAAAGGATCAACCAAGACAAAAAGAATAAAAACAAGGTTGAGTCTTTATGGTGGGTTTGATGTTCTCAGAAACTCCTGGGTCCACGTTACTATTCATAAAGACTTAAAACCATACACAATTTAAAAACCTTTTAAAAAATGGTACAATCCCGGTTTAAAACAATCCAATTAAACCGAGACTAATATCAAAAATGTTCCAAATCTAGCATTACTAGTTTCATTATCCAAAAATCTAAAGAAAAACAATAAAAACCGAACACGTTAATCAAGATACAAAGATCTCGTCTTCAAACCGAAACTAAAACCAAAACCCATTCTAACCTTTTTAAAACCAAAAACTAATATTACAAACACCGAGTAGATAAATATGAAAAAACTTACGCTTCCATTTCTGGATCTGACGATTAGTATGCCTGTGGTAACGTTTTTTTCTTAGCAGGAGGAGGTTGTTCCTCGTCTTGAAGTTCAGTAACATCAAACTCGTTTCCGGACTTTGGATCTTCTGCTTGTTCACTACCCGACCCCGAATGACCCACCACCCGACCCGTTTTCCATCATTTCCTCTACTCCTCCATCTCCCATCATCATCAAGGCATGCTCATACTCATGCATCCCATGCTTCCTCCTTCTAATCAAATACGTTGAAAAAATATGTAACTAACAAAAAGGGAAAGAGCTCTCAGGTAAACGCTGAAACTATTAATCAGGAACAAACCGGTATAATGGAGGAGAATGAGTTGAAAGGGATGAAATTAAAATTAGGGTTTTGGGTTGTTGCCGGAGAAGAAGAAGAGGGAGCAGCGAAGCAATCTGTGGTCTGTGGTCATCACATTTTCTTCTCCCATAGTGAACATCACTTGCAGCCCCTAATGATTACAAAGATCGCAGTTAGGGTTTTCCTTTAAAAGCTATAGAGTATGTGAAGATTCAAAAGAGAGAATCATATGTGCATGGAAATGAAGAAAAAATTGATGATATTTTAGAAACTAATCTCAAATGTAAAACCAAGAGAAAGAAGCGTGAAAGCTGAGATTATTACCAGAGAAGACAGCTGGATCGTTTCATAGTTAAGATAATATTTCAAAATTAAATACACAAAACGTAACTGATAAAAAACATTTATTGCTGCTGAAATTTTTTTTTTTTTAATTAGAAAAACTGGTCAACTAAATAAAATAAGTAAGGCACTATATCTAAACATTCATGAGAAAAAAGGATGGTGTGGTTTCAGTTTTTAATATTTCTGGATCGAACTGGGAAAAAATATTTTAAAAAGAGAAGAAAAACATGCATCCAAAGAACACGCAACACAAACTAGATAAAGATAATACAGTTTTTCTTTGACTTTTTCTGTTTTTTACAAAGACAAATAGAGATTTTCTTTCACTTTCTCTTGTTTTCTCTCACTTTCTTACCTTCTTTAGCTTCCGAGAAAATGAAAGAAAATGCCAAGAATGATATTCTCTCTAGAGAGTTTGGAGTTTTGTAACTTTCTCTCTCTATTTTTTTTTCTTCAGAGTTTCTTTCCCTTTGCAATAAATGGAGGAGTAAATTTCTCATTAAATACTTACCGGACCAGAAGGGTAAACGGCAGACTTTTTGTTTTAACGGCGATATTTTAACGGATGAACAAAAACGCTCGTCTAACTCTTTCCGTTAACGGCTCCGTTTTCCCACGTGGAATATCTTATTGGGAATCCTTACGTTTTGCCTCGAAACAACCGACCCTCCACGAGTCAAAATCATTTCAAGTAAAGTCAAACATTATTCACCACGCGTTAACCGCGTGCGTCATATACACAGCATTACTCTACTTCACAAGTGTTGCATTATTTGTTTGTCAAAAAAAAGTGTTGACATTTTTTTTAAATATTAAATGCTGATAAATTTTTGGGTGTTCGATAGATATTAAGGAAATACATTTATTAGTATAATAATGTATCATATTTTGTAATTTTTTAATTTTTAATGATGTTTGAGCAATAGTAAATCAATAAAGTCAACTATTTTTTTTTTGAAATTTGCAATATTTTTATAGAAACATAAAAGTCTATTTTTATGAAATATTTTTTTTTATTAAAGATGTTTTATAATGAAACTTAAAGAGTATTTCATATACATATGGACAACATTAATATTTTTCTTTCTAAGTCTCTTTTTACTTTTGAAACCTTAAATTATAGTATCACTTGTTCACTCAATATTTCTGTTTAATACACTTTAATTGAAAAGTGATAAACAAATATATCATTTTTTTGTAATGTATATGCTTTTCAACACATGTAATCAGTATCTTGCTCAGACTTCTTGAGAAACAAAATTTTCAACATAAAAATAAATAATTTGAAAACTACAAATAAATTCATATTTTTTTTAGAAAAAGTTATATTTCATTTTGTTGTTTAAGAAGATATTATTACAATAAAATTTATCATTCATTATAGAATTTCATGTTTATAAAAATCCATTATAACTATTTAGATATACATATAAATTTATTATAATTTGCACCAACTATTTCTACAATGTGTAGTAAAATTATAATGTGAAATCAAAGTTAAAGTGTAAAAAATGAACTAGTAATGATGCAAACATTGACAAAATCTCAAGGAGGAAAATATTATATAAGTAACAAAACACTTATAAACTAATGTCTTTTAAAAAAGTGGAGCCCCTTAAAATTTGATGAAAAATGGGGCCATTAGGCCACTACCTTTTTTACATTACCATAAGCACGGTTCTGCATATAATAATTTACATGTATCATTAATTCTCATGAATCACGATCGAAAACGATTACATTTGGCTTATTTCGTTTACTATATAATATCTTATCCAATAGTTTGCCAAAAACTTGCTTGCTCCTTATAATCTTCGAGTAAGATTTTTAAAAGAGACATTCTGTGGATTCTTGTGAACTTTCAATCGCATAAACAGATCGTCTTTCTTTGACAAATATTGTAAGCACACTTTTCATCTTCACCCTGACGCAACCAGTTTGCTTCAACTTTAGAGAGATTTATAGTTGAACCCATGTTTGCCAAAGCATGAAGATATAATCCCTGGAAGCCTTGAGGGTAGGCTTCTAGTTTAAGTAGACTAGTTTTGAGAGTCCATAAACCTTGAAGGCATATTGTTCGAGACCTTTAAAAACCCTTGTGTGAGAAGACATAATGCTTAAGAGATATTGTACATACATAAGGGTTGTCCCTAATGAAATTGAGCAAGCTAGCTAGACGGCTAATATTTGTATTTAACTTATAACTTAGAAGCAGAGTCAATAACAAACTTCATCTAAAAATCACAAATGAACGGAATCACAGTAAGCACTAGTTGAAACGATAGCTACATAGCAGCTATTGCATAAATTCTCAAGCTGATAGGGAGGTCAAGAGACTCAACACATGAAAGCATAAGACTATATTTTTAATGAGCACATTAAGAAATGGGTGCACATGTTGTCGGATGACACACGAGACCAAACATTTGGTTAAATGGAAGATTTGTTTTTGATTCGAGATTCTGTTAGTTTGCCCACGGCACAACGATCTGATGTAAACCTCACTTCAATATAATACAATGAGATATCAAGGAAACAATACAAATTATCTAAGCGAGCTCACTGAAAAGGAAACACATGGTCATGCTGAAGTTTACTAAAGAGTCTCATTTGCCATCATTATGTTAAGATAGCTAGAACGAAATTCAGAATGTAGTCCATGATACTTGAGTGACCGAATTCTAAGGAAGAAGGGAAGATGAAATCATAAAGATTACGACGCCATATCAAGGACATAAGTTTAACAGAAAATGTATTGATAATTGAATCTTTAATACGGGTAACTGTGTTGAGTATCAGGTGCCTAGGTGCGTCTCAAATTTGTTAGAATAGTGGTTGGGATTAGAGTACAAGCTTTGTCTACTAAAAATATGTGGATTAGTTTTCGAGAGAGAGCTTTCTCCAATTATTCAGTATTTAAGGTGAAAAATTGTTCATATATTGGCTTTCGTGTTACGATATGCAAAAATAATATGAAAGTGTGCACTATATGTCAAATTTTCAACCATATTCTCTTCTAATACAATGCAACAAATGAAATATGGGAGCTAACTCCAATCGCTAAACCAGGTGAAACATTTAAATCATTTTTGCTTACAAAATAAAATAAAATACAGCGTCATTTCTATATAGTAAACCATTATTGTATTCAACCACGATCTATTTAGTTTTATTCGCTAGATGATATGATAAATGATTACTATCTAATTTAATTAGAACAAGCAATTGCATATTTTTCACCCTTTTTAACAAAGCATTTTAGGACCAGCATTATTGATTTATATACAGTAATACCGCTAAAAGCTTCAATTCTTAAGCATTTATAAATTCTACCACAAATTGTCTGTCAAAAATTATTTGAAGGTAAAAATGGACAGTTATTTTAGGGAATACTAGATTTTGATTGTTCTGTGAATTTTTATGATTTATCACTTATATAGCATTGATAATTTGTGTGGATTTATGTTTTTATTTGCTTCATTATTTTTCGAATTTGATTATTGTCAATTTTATATATTGATGAACCACATAACTTGCCTTTAACAATTGTATCAAAAGACTTAAAACTGTAATATCAGTTATATTTGCAACAATGGTTAGTTGTTTAATAGAAGGTGAGCTCTTGTCTAATGCAATTCATGTTTTGGTTTTCATTTTGCAGTGCCAGTCTGCAGTAGGAACTACAAAGTGTTTTGTCTTAATTTTACAATTCCAATCTTAATAATGTCAGGCTAAAAAAGTGATAAAGAATTACAAATTTTACTAATGTCAAGATACAATGTCAAAATCTAGAGTCGTAAAGCTACAATGTTTAGATTATTAAATAATACATTACTCAAATCTTAATAATGTCAAGCTACAATTATATACTTCAATCTACAATATATTATTATAGACTTATGATTTCTTCTTTCGATAATGATAAAACTTAGGTGAATTCTGCTAATTGTATGAATAATTTTAGAAGTGTATTCAAATATTGTTAGATTTAAGTCCCATAAAATTTTGATTATAGAAAATATTTTTCAGATGCAAATTTTCAAAATTATTTGAAAGATTTGCAGATGCTTATTTTCAAAATTATTTGAAAGCTTTGTTAATGCATATTTTCAAAATATATCATGCAAATGATATCATGCCTTACTTATTAATATGAAATGGTTTATGTTAGATATGAAAACTGAAATATCAAGTTTGTTACTACTTTTACGATTTTTCATTTATAATAAATATGAAAATATATTTCACATCTATATTTTGTTTATATATAATGGAAAGTATTTACAAAATAATGTAAATATGCAAACATGTTCTTATTTACACTTTAAAATGATAAAAAAGTTGTTATATATTTGGTATGATTAAATAATGTGAGTATAAATAATATACGCACTATTATTATTATATTAATTAATGAAGAATATTTAACCATAATGAAAAATTTCTAATATAAGTGTTAATCAATTAGGAAATATTGAATTTTGAGATTTATATAAATTAATATAGTGGATTAAGTATGCTAAATTTTTATTTTCATATCATAATAATAATTCAAAGTTATGATTTTTTCTTGAAATATTATTTTCATTGTAATAATATCCAAACTTTTTAACTATTGATTATTTTGAAATTTGCATGCATTAAATTGAAAATATTTACATTCTTAAGTTACAAAATTTTAAGTAGGAAAAATTGGAAAATTTGAAACTCTCATCTTGTATTTGTCCTTTAAAAATTTTGAAAAATTATTTTGGAAAATTGGATTCACATTCCTTTTAATACAATAATACCCTTCAATTAACCATTTAAGAATTATAAATAATAAATTTTTGTCATTCATTTAATTAAAAAGAGAAAAATATAAAAAAATGTTTTTATCTTAATTGGAATTGTTGCTTCTTAATAAATAATATTTTTTGTAATTCATTTAATATTAAAAATAAAAGGATAAAAACATGTTTTACTTTCGTCTCTTATTATCTATAACTAAAGTAAGAATCAACAATTTCCGTCTCTTTTTAACTCTTGCCTCTGTGCTCCATCTTTTATAACTTTATGTTTAAGTAAATGATCCACAAAAAAAAGAGATATAAGTGTGGTTTTCGAGACCATGTTGTATTGATAGAGAGGGAAGATGATTATGTTGATGAATAAGAGAGAGAGAGACAAAGAAAAAAGAAAAAAATATTGTGGGAGGAGAAAAAACGTGTGAGAAAAAAAAATACTATGAGAGATTTAGGGTAGATTAGTGTATATTTATGAAAGATATTAACCGTTAATATGGAAGTTTCCATAATTTTTTGTGATTTTACTATAATATGTATCATACATTGTGAAGAACACTGTAAAGTGAGTGGAAAGTTTATTTTTCCGTAGGAATAACATAAGGTAAAAGGCAGAATAAGTTATGCATATAAACAAAAAAAGGTAAATCTTAGAGTCATGGCTATATGTTGTAATCAAGTTCGAGGTAGACTAACGACATCTTGCTATAATATTACCTAACGAATTCTAGCTAAGATAGAATATACAAGAAATTTTTTGTTTGTTTTATATACCTAGGATAGATCTATGTATAACACTTAGTATTCGATTTATAGACTAAGTAGATATTGACAATGCGTATTCTATCCTCGGGTAGGATATCAAATAAAATATGCTTCCACTATTTTTTAAAAATAATTTTAAACATATAAATCATTATACTTAAGTTTCCTATAGTTTTCATATTTTTATTTTTAAAATTTAGTGTACTATTTGTCCATTACACAAGGATAAAAACTATCTAAAAGAGCCAAAACTATCAAAAGTCGTAAAGAAACAAACAAAATTTGAGAGTATCTCATTTTCTAATTCTCCCTTTTAAATATCGTGGAATCAATAAGTTTTATAGAACTTCTGTAATTTAGATTAGGAGATAACTTTGTGTTATTTAGGAAACCATATTTTTGAAGATTTAAATAGTTAAGATTTTGGTATAATCTTTTGCTAACTGGACACAATATTTTTTTGAAGATCTGAGTAGTTGAGATTTTGGGATAATCTTTTGTTAGTATGGAAACAATATATTTATTTAGTGAGTATTTGAAATTACTTGATAGTATTGATTTATCTTTGAAACAGTTCTCAGCCTACTTAAACAAGATATAAAAACATCGGAACAAGAGAATATATATATTGCGGGTTGAGCTCTAGTATAGATTAATGACAAAAAAACAAAAGGTTAAAGAAATTTGTGGCGATCTTTTAAACGGTACGATAAATATTTTAAATAGTTTCTTATTCAATGTTTGCAAATTATATTGTTGTCACATTTTATCTTATTTCTCACCACAAACGCAGGACTAAAGACTAGAATCATGGAATTCTATAACTTTCTTCCTGAATGTGCACATTTGATTTGAGAGTTGAGAATGTCGAGTGACTTATCCAGGTACAAACACAGCCACCATACAAACATGCGAGAGGCCCCGGACATGGTAGCTTCACATTTCTGCAATCTATGTCCTGGTAACACTTGCTTTCTGTTGTTGTTATACCTTCATATAGATTATCCAAAATAGTTAAAAAGTTAGTGATTAATTAATTAAACATGACCTCCCCCCTCCAAAATGTTTATACAACCAAAATGGAATTCAGATTAATAGTTGATTCTGATATAAAACTATCTTCAACTAATTGGATCCAAATTTGATGATTGTTTTTTTTATCTTGGTTACTCTCTGTTTTTAGAAATCTATGTACCCATAGCAAAGAAACTGAAACTGGATCCTCCTAGTTAACATAATTCATTTGATAAAAGAAACATTTGTAAATAAACTTTATATTTTTTTAAATAGCATTTAGTTGAAACAATTTTAAATTACTCGTTAATATATATATATAACCCCATTTGGTGATACATGAAAATTACATATATGCTGTAGTCATCAGAAATACATGTGTGTGTGTTTTATTGTATATACATTTTGAAATCCTATATTTTTATAAAAGTGAAGTACTTACAGAAGGCATATAGAAGGAACATGACCAAGAAGAAGACTGGCTTTGCTGAATTCATATCTATACTTATATCACGGTATATTATTCTCTAGTTATTTATGGCTTGTGACTATGAGGAAGCTACCATGAACTATATACTGCTTTAATTCAGGGAAACAAATTTTTGACACCAATTTATTATTTTATTCCTAACTAAACTTTTATTATATTTTAATTAATATTTTTCTTTTGTCTAATTAATTGAAAACATATTTATAGAAATGCATCCAATTGAGGGAAAAAAATAAAAGTACAACTTTAATATAATACATACTTAATTTATTGGCACTGCATAAAGAAAACGCTAAAAAGTTTTCTTATGACCATATCTTTACAGATTTTCTTCTTTTTTACAGTTTTGTTTTTAACAACATATTTATTTATTTTAATAGACATAATTAGAGTATGACAGTTAGAAAAGTAAATAATATATTTGATTTTGTCACATATTCATTTAATTTGGACACACGTAACTGCTTTGTCACAAATTTGTTTTTTCATTGACCACAAATTTATTTATTGTAAAAATTTCACTATTCACCACATATTTGTTTCCTTTGGTGTAAAAATTAATTAATTATAATATAATCTACTTAATTTTGTTCATATTTTTCTCCTTCCTACAGATTTAGTTGAAAAACTTAATTAGCATCCAACTTTGTAAATTTTAGTTTGATTTAAATCACACATAATTCATATTTGTTAATTTTGTAAATATGACATAAAACTTGAAGTCAAATATGAAGGCAATCTGTTTTTTTTTTGAAATTTTCATTTGCTCTTTTACCTTGAAAATTTAAGTTATTCACAAAAATACTATTATTTTTTTAAATGATTTTTTTACTCTATTATCCGCATCTTTTTTTATTTACAATATTGTCATTATCACTAATACACCAACCATAATGAGTAACCCATTTCAATATCTAAATACACCTAATATTACATCTACATCTTCATCTTCATATCTTTATTTCTTACACATACAAACCAATTTTTTTAAAATTTCTCTCTCATTTCATTCCAAAAGCCCAACTTTTTATAAAATTTATACTTATTGGAGTTACTCAAATTCATATTTCTTGGTCAAGAACAAGTTGATAAATTTCATTAAAAAATTATATGTACTTGGAAAAGCTAAACATGAATCTTACCGGATCTAAAAACGATAATGTTTTTTTTTCAAATCTGTTATACGAAGAAGAATTCTCTAGAAGTTTGAGAAGTTTTGTCCATCGAGAAGACTTCTTTAAAAGTATTATGGTCAATGATAATTTAATTTTGCAATTGACTATTTTGTGTGTTTTTCGTCATTTTTTTAAAGAAGTCTTCTAACTTTTCTTTGTAACCATAAAAAAATTAGAGAAGTTTCTATGATATGCATATTAATTTTGTAACTGACCCAATTTTTGCAGATATTTGACTTTCCAAAGAAGAAGTTTTTCTTACTGTTACATGAAGTCTTCAAAGTGTCTTTAAAAGTCTACGTAAGTTAGTTTTACAATTGAAAATAAAGATTTAAACATTGATAATTAATTAAAAGGCTTCTTAAGAAGGCTGCTTAATAAGACTTCTCAAGAAGTTTTCTGCCAGAAAACTTCTCAATAAATCTTCTAGCAAAAGACTTCTCAAAAATTCTTCTTTGATTTTACTACTAAGATTTTGGTCAAATCTATGGGTTTGAAAGAAGACTCATATAGAAAAGTCAAATATGGTCACTTCCAAAACTAACCTATGTAGATTTCATGAGACACTTCGAAGATTTCATGTGATGGTATATATTTCCATAGAAGTCTCCTCATCTCCAAAACTAATAAGTCTTCTTTAAAAAGTCAAATATCTATAGAACTTCGGTCAATTGCAAAACTAACCTGCTAATTTGAAAAATTTTCAAAAATAAAAGTAAACTGATATTTAGAAATGAAGAATTCTATAAAGGTCTGCTCCATAGAACTTCTTTTGTAAATATGCAAGTGGCAAAATGATCTAAATGGAAGACTTCTTTAGAAATACTTCTTCAAAATTCTTCTCATAAAAGACTCTACGTCAATGTTTATCAAACTTTTATTTTTTCCCAAATTTAAAATGAAATTTTAGATTTTCTTGTTAATTCATGTATATTAGTCAATATTGAGGCTCTTGAATGAAATTAATAAATTAACTGGTGATAATTATGAGGTTACAAATATTCATTTTTATTAATGTTTCTAGTTAATGAGAGAAGACTTCTCTGTTTGATTTGTAAAACTTGTATATTTCAAGAGTGCTAAGTAACTTCAAGATATATTTTTAACTTTTAAAAGTGTTAAGTAACTTTAAGAATATCAAGTCATGTGGTTTAGTACACCTTCTTAGATCATAAAATATAATTTTTAACTTTCATGAGATTTAAGTAACTTCAAAGTGTTATACGAATAGATATAACTTATATCTATTCATATCTAGGTCTATGAACTTATTGTTGTGTTTGTTATATTGTGGAACTTATATTCAAAACAAAAGTCTCCTAACCATAAGAGAGAAATAAAACTTTTAGTGAAATTTGATAGCGAATTAAAAGATTTCTAGAACAGTCTTCCGTTAAAGACTATAAGTCTTCTAATTCTCGGTCAGATTTCACTTAAAATTAAGTTTCTCGCTTAATTCGCATAAAGTCTTCCCAAAAGTATGCTCGTGAATTCTGTCGAGAAGTCTGCTAAGAAGTCTTCCGATAAATTTGTTGAGAATTGAGAAGACAAGAACATGACCATGACCGATAGACCAACTAACACCCAAGGTTAGAGATGAGCCAACAGTCCAGCCAACAATCAAACAAGAACATGACTGACCATCCAACCCAACACCATGGTCCGGAAGCGCTACGTGATGGGCTAGAGACAGAACTTGGCTTCTCGGTGGAGTATGGGCCTTTAGAAATGACCACACTCTTAACTCGACCACTTTATTTCTCTCTCTATCTCTAGTCACGTTTCAACTTGTCTTTGGTGTGGAATGGGATGTCTGGAAACTGAGGGGAGGGGTTTTTATTTATTGAAACCATCGACCAGTAATATCGAGCCATACGAGCGACAATGTGTCAGCCCACATGCTTCTGGTTGCATGTGCGGTGACACAGCGGGCTCACACATGTCCTGATGCATGGCTCAGGCTCATGCACAGAGAAACACCCATGTCCAGATGGCTTGCTTCATGGATGGAGTGCATGTGTCGCGACACACAATTTCCTACATGTCGATCAACATTCTTCGGTTACATGCGTGACGACACCTCGTGCTACGACATGTCAAGCTGCATGTACCACTTCCATGCACGGAGACATGTCATGCTTCGGTAGACACTCATCTTCTACGATGGTTGACACCACCTCCTCCAATGTTTGGAAGCATGGCTAGTTGCATGCAAGGAACACCACATCGCCCACATGTCGATCAGCATGCTTCTGTTGCATGCACGATGACACCTTGTAATCCGACATGTCAAGCCGCATGTCCTGCTTTCATGCATGGTGACACCTCATGCTTATATATACAGAGAGCTTGCCAGGCAGTTGACACCACGTCCTGATAATATGCATTGAGACACCTCGAGTTCCTCCGTCCATTCGCCCAATTTCAGTCATTCCGGCAATTTTTTGACCCGCAATCAATCCCCAATATTTTTCCTCTCTCGTTCTGCTTCTGAATTATTTTGTCTCTGAAATAATATTTTATTGATACAAAGTTTTTTTTTTCTGAAACTTCGTGCTGAAGAAACGTCGAGCTTCTAAAACGTCATGCTTCCCAAAATGTGATGCTTCCAAAACGTCCTTCTGATCATTCTAACTCATTTTCTAACCATGGTCGAGCAGCTTATTCGACTCATGGTTCACTCACTATCTTTTCTTTGACCACCTCATATTTCAAATTTCACAATCGATCCTTATTGCCCGCGACTCGACCACCAGGTGCTCGACCACCATGTTGATGCTCGACCACTCTTCCATTTTCTCTGAACCATGTTAAGTTTTATATGACCAAACTCAACATTCCTCATCATACTTTGATCCCCAAAAGATTGGTTCCAAATTCTAACTTGTCGATCTCGATCATTTTACCCATTTGGGAGGGTTACTACATTCAATTGCTATGAAGTTTGATATATAGTCTTCAGATCTTGAAAAAAAAATCAGCATATCTAAAAAAGTTTAAAATGATTTGATCTAAAGAATTTTTTTAAAATAAAAAAATTGAGCTTAAATAAAAATAAAAAAGAATTATAATGAAGAAATGTATTTTTCTTTGTATAAAGAATAATAAAAAAAAGAAAATAAAATTCTAAGCTAAAATAATAATAAAATTTATCACATTAAGTTGAATCTATAATTGTATTTAGTTTAACACATAAAAATTGGTAAAAATAAAATCTTACCAATTTTGGGAGTTTGCATAGTAGGATACTCTCGAAGACTTCTTGAAAAGAATTCTTTGGAAGTCTTCTGGAGAATTCTGCTAATGAAGTATGAAGTCCGATATTGTTCTTAAATCTGAATAAACATGAATATCAAAAACGTGAAAATAGCTTCAAAATAGAGAAAAACTTCAATAGTATTTTTATGCTTAAATAATAAATAAAACAATCACATTAGTTTGAATCTATATCTTTTCTAGTCTAACATATAAACACACAAAAAATATGTAAAGAAAGATTGTAAATCTATTTTAAAGGAGTGGAAGATGAAACTATGAAATGAAAAACCCCCAAAACAAGATAAAGTACTAAGAAAGACATGAGAGAAAAAGATGAGAAAAATGACATAAAGTTTGATGTCTTCAATTTCAAGGAGATTAGAGAGAGGTTGATGAGCTTTGGAGTGAGAAACATTATATTTTGTTGTCGTAAAGGGAAGATAGAGAATGTATAAAATATATATATAAGGAGACAAAAACTTCAGTTAGTTTTAATATTTTTGGTTCGAAAGACTTCTTGGGAAATTTTCTAACATAAAATGAACTAGAAGACTTCCCTTTAAGTTTTTTAACCCTAAATTTTCACTATTAGTTTCGTAAGACTTCTCAAGAAGTCTTCTAATGCATCATATGTTAGAAAACTTTTTAAGAAATCTTATAAACCTTGAAAACAGATAACTAACTAAATAGCAGCAAACAACTCATTACAAATAAGATTAACTTATAAAATGTTTATAAATACAAAACTAAACACATATATGTAAAATTGAATATTTTTTTAAGATTCTAAAATCTAACCCTAAAAATACAAACAATACTACTGTTATTAACCCTAACCAATGACAATTATGATTTACAACCTATATTCACTTATCTATGTTGAAAACAGTTCAATTTTAGTAAATCTAAATGTACATCAATTATAATTATTTATAATTACATGATTTAATTTATTTTCCATCAAAATTATTTTTAAGATTTATTTATAAATTATTTGTAAGATTAATACATTATAAGACTTCTAAAAATTTTTCTCATAGAAGACTTCAATAACTCGAGAAAAATTCGCAGGATTATAATCGTAAAAGTGATTACACATTTTTTATTTGGTTATAAGGAAATCGTTG
The DNA here is from genome assembly GCA_905132765.1 of Moricandia arvensis. Taxonomy (NCBI): domain Eukaryota; kingdom Viridiplantae; phylum Streptophyta; class Magnoliopsida; order Brassicales; family Brassicaceae; genus Moricandia; species Moricandia arvensis. The sequence goes on along the minus strand of CAJHQP010004357.1, from coordinate 12,260 downwards.
CAATACAGTTTGCATTTAAATAGCGATATTGATAACACACTGTACTTTTGTACTCTTCAACTTTTTAATTGCATATATCAAATTTTATAATTTATTTTTATTAGTTAGATGATATAAATAATTTTTTAAGAATTTTGTATTATTGTTTGGTAATCATGTAAATCTAACAAAATTTTAAATTTGTTACAAATGGTTTCTATTCTTAAAATTACAACTATCAATACAATACATTGAACCAAAATACAACTCATAAAACCTATAACATATACGGAAATATATATGGTATCAAATATCTATAAAATTAGCCAATTTATATGTATGATGTGGTGTGTCCAGGCTACGCACGGATTGTTGACATTAATTTGTGCTATTCAAATTTGTGACTTTTTTTGTTTGTTGTTTGTGTAATTTGATATGCATGGTTTTTGAGAAGTCGGGGTGATGGTTCTTGATGACTGCACAACTCTAGAGTTGATATCTCATTGGATGTCTCGAAGGAGTTGTTCAAAACTTGATAGTGGTTGATCTGCATTCATTTTGTAACTTATTTTGTGTAAGAGATTGTTTTTTTTTTGTGTGTGGTGTATATCATCATGTAAAATGTATCTTAGTAAGATATTTCATCTTAGCAGTGGTAGTGTAATTAATTGTGAAATTTTACTGAGTTAATTATGAGGACGGTTTTGTAATGTGGGGGGAACTATAAATTATTTTGGAATTAAAAATGCTCCTCCTATTTGTGTTATTTATTAATTTCACTATCGAGTTTTTATTTGATTTATTTGGTAATATGTAGATTGGATTCAATGCGCCGGCTTTTGCTTTTAAAAAAATTCTTGAGGTGATTTAAGTATTTTTATGCGTTAGGGGTTTGTTGTATAGCGAGAGTGAAATGATCTAAAATAATTTAGCTGAAGAAATTTCAAAGTAAGCAAACAAAATAAAAAAGAAGACCAAATTTAAAATAGAGACCACATATAGAAAACAAAGACAAACAACACTTATAAAATGAGATGAAATATCGTCATCATATAGTAGTCCATAAAGGAACTCTATTTTGTTTTTACTCCTCCATCTTGTTCAATCGTAAATATTCTTCAGATTCGTTGTCATTAGAAAACTGTCAAATTATGCCGATACGAATGTGATTCTTAAAAATCACATATATGAATGGTTGATGGACAGATGAGTTCTTTACCGATGCGTGATAGAGTAGTTATCAAGGAATGACCGCTTCATTCTATTCCGTGTTACTTTTTTTGATTCTTCACTATATATCAATACTATTAAAACATAATTAATATTTATCTATTTGTAAATAGTTTAAGTTGAACCATTAAATTTATTCAATTTGCTATTTATTCTCCTACAACTAACTTAGTTTTTATAATATATATATTACATCTAACCAATTATTTTAATATTTCAAAATAAATATCTAAAAAATATTCTTAAGAATCTTTTCCTAAGATTGTATTTTACTAATATCTTTAAATATCTTTTATTAAAAATTTACATATACATTTCTTTTAATATTTACTTTTAAATAATAAAATTCATAATTAATATTAACTATAATTAGAAATAATTCATTTTTCATTTATATAATAAGAAATAAAATATCTATAATATTTATATATACATAATTTATAATCTTAATTAAATTACTACACCAGTTAATAAATATAAAGTAACTTAATTCAATTATAAACTATTTTATAAATTATAAGATAACAGAGTAAAATATATTCATGAACTTACAACATACTTCAACTTATTAAAAAAATATCAAATTAAATACGATATATAAGCTAATAAATAATTTCATAATTTAATATACATATTTCAATTAAAATATTAAAAATAATTTAATATATTTATCAAGTATGGGACGAGAAAAAGGACAATATTTAATCTGCATAATAATTCTTACAAATAAATATAATAAAATAAATTTTTACCATTATATATTTTTTTTAAATTTGTATTAGAAATTAAAGTTTTAAAATATAAAAAAAATCGATAATAGGCAAGTTGTATAAATTAATTATTTTGTTTTCATAAAATTATATTCATGTAAACTTTAATTTTCTTATGTATACTTTAGAAACAATTTTTTTTATAAAAAAATACATATGTATAAGATTCTAATTTTCAGTAAATAAGTTTTTAAATAAAATACATATCACGCTTTAAAGTGAGGGTCAAAATCTAATAAGAAACATTATTATTAGATATATAATAAAATATATAAAAAAGAAAAATTAATAATTATTAAAATGTCTAATATGAATAATGAAATTAAATTAAAATTTAAAATAAGCTAAAAACAAACATCGAAAAAATTCTAATAACATGTAAACAATAAAAGTAAACTAAATAAATAAATGAACAATTATATTTATTTCAAACTCAAATCACTAAATTATAATAAATGAAACATTGATGCTCAAATCTATTTCTATTTTAGTATGCATCCTCTCAAATATTGATCCTTTTAATAAATGATAAATTAGTTTGACTAAAAATTTGTATTGTTAACTTTCGTAAAATTAGAGCATCACATTCATAATATATCCATCATTCATCTAAACATTCATAAATTATAAACTTTAAATATGCAAACTTAAGTCAAATTGTATTACATAATGGGTCATCCATAGGTTCAAACGGTAGTCGGATCCCATGTATTAGCGGATTTTTTGCGAAGTTTATAAAAAATTAAATAACGAGTTAAAAAAAAACAGGATTACATATAGAGTCATCAGTTTTGTCATTTTAACCGCGAGTTCAGTTCGTGTTCCAAAACACTGAATATAATGTTTCATGTGTAACATTTAAATGTAGATATATAATCAAATACAAATTTATATCATATAAATTTAATTTATTTCAAAAATTTAATTTATTTCAAAATTTCGCGCTTTGAAAGCGCGAATCAAAATCTAGTATCTAATCAATTGAATTAGAGTCATATGACTTTTTTATGTGTAATTTTTTTATTTGTACCATCCATTAGAAATTTTATCAAAATATACATAATTAAATTAATCAAAAGCAATTAAACATTTTTTTCAAAAAAAAATCTAACAATATCTTCTTAGAATCTTTCTAAAATTTATTTTCGCAATTGATTAATATAAATTCTAATTATCATTAAAATATAATTATAAATTAACATTAGTTCAGTTTTGATTTAAAAAAATTAACACATATAAAATATTTTAATTATATTTTAATGAAAATTAAATATTAAATTAATTTTTTAAAAAACACATTTAAAAAAACTATTTTGTTAGAATTCATTTAAATATTTAATTATATTTATATAAAAATATTAATATATATATAATCTATTAAATTTGAGTCATATCTTGGTTTTCGTGTGTTATATTTTAATTTTGGAATATCAAACAAATGTTCATCTAAATCATTTAGATTCCATGATATAACATACTTATTTATACATGTAATTTATCATAAATTTGTTTAACCAATTTAAATCAAATTAGTCATTAATCCCAGACCAACCCTTTATTTAAAAAATAAATCACATCTACATAATAAAAAATTTACATATCTTACATTCCTTAATGTTTATAATTTTCAAAAAACTAATCAGTTATAAATGGATTATATATTAAATTTAATTTTTAACATATCATATATTCAATTAAAAGCGCAAAAACACATTCAAAATAAATCATATAAAAGTTAATCTTCTAAAAAATCTCAAACCATTAAACCTGGATGAAAATTTAATATTAACATTAGTAGATGACACATTTAAAGTTATAGTTTGTGTAGACTTCTCTTTGGCACTTCATATACAAATACTTATATTAGGTATTCAAAGCTCTGTGACTACCTATGATTCTTCTAGAAGATAGAAAAAACAAACTTAAAAATCTATACAACAAAATAAATATTTAACTATAAAAATAAAACTTTAACCGCGCATGGCGCAGCTTCTATTCTAGTATTCTATTAAAGAGGATAATGACATATTGATATATGGGTAGTCCAACAATTATTTTCTAACATTACCTATTTTAAAAATAAATTATATTTTTTTAACTGCATCTAAATATATATATTGTAACCACCTCTTTAATTCATAATTTTAGGAATCCACTAACTTATATAATTAGTTCTTAACATTTTTCATATAATTATCAAAATTAAAATAAATTAAATCTCCTATATATTAAAAGATGAGCATTTTTAATAAGTAACCTTTAAAGTGTAATATATTCACAAGATTGTCATTATGCTGATGTGTGAGCACAAGAGGGCTTTTCACACATTCCATTCAAAACCCATCTATTACTAGATTAATTACATTTTATGTCATTGGACATCCTTTATATAAATAAAAATTATTAACATTAAAAGAATATTTTTTAGTCTTTCGTTAAATAAAAGCTACGGAATTAACTAATATGGTTAACAATTAATGATAATTAGTGATTCTGAATAATAAAGATTTGATAACAATTTTTTTATCCTCCAGCATTTTTAAAAAAAAATAAATTAAACAATCACATTAAACATATAAAAATAGATTTTTCCTATATGCTATATTTTAAAGTTTTTTAATGATTATAAATTACTAAGACTGTTAATCAACATTGAAAATTTTGTGATCAATGTTTTAATTTTTTTTTTATAAAAAGATATAAATGATCATAAAATTTATATAAATATGAAATCTCATTTAATATATGTCATACATTAAATATATAGACATGTTAATTTCAAAATTTTCATTTAGTAAGAATCCTCAAATAATAAATATTCATATTAATAAAATTAATATTTTTCTACAGCAAATAAAAAAAAAATCATATGAGTAAAAAATCTCAATTAATAAATATTTATATTAAAACATATTATATATCTTTGTCAATATCATTTAATTTTAATTATATACCACATAAATAAATAAATATTTTTTTTTGATTTCTTACCAATAAAAATTATTGTGAATAGAAAGAGGGATTGTTTTTATTTATGTGCTTAATCTAATTTAATTATATACGTAATAGTTACTCGCTTCTCAATTATTCAATATACGTAAATGAACACAAAATAAATAATAATATTATAAAAAATTTGTATACATAATCAATGTTCATTCCGCACAAGCACGATCTCAAATGTTATTTGATAATATAATTTCAAAAAAAACAACTCTTCATATCCCACTGATATAGTAAATTATAACATTTCGATGATATCATTGAATCCTAATGTAAATTAAATAGATTTACATATCAGCAAAACATGAACCCTACTCATCAAACATTATATTGATGGTCCATTATATCTTAGGGTTTGGGGACTTATGACATGATAGTTGAATGATCAAATTAGTATTCACGATGATTAATATATAATTTTCACTCCCCGCATACGCGAGGGTAATCATCTAGTTAACTTAATATTTAAACACAAATATCATACCAAAAATAGAAATATAAAAATTAAGTTTTTCAAAAATAATTTAAAACAAAAACAGTAAATCAGCCCTTTGAAAAGACATGTCAGAATCTAGTAATGTTCTTGATTTAACACTTAAACTAACAAATTCCAAATTAAAACACATTTTTGTTTTGGTTTGAAACTTCCGTGGTCTCTTTTTCTCTGTATTTTACAATATATTTTAGTTTCTGAACTCTAGAATCTGGTAGTAGAACTCTCAGAATAAGAACGATAAGATGAGAGGAATAGCAAATAAAATAATTTATTAGTAACCCATAAGCATATATTCCATTCTGGAAACATTTTAACAAAGTAAGCATATATTACTTGTTGGGTACGTTTTTCTTTAAAAAAAACATCTTTTAAAACATAACAATGCACTCAAGTGTGACTTTTGTAAACAAAATTTGAAGAAAAACTGGATAGCAGAGATGCGTCTAACGTCAACAATGGTGACATGTACACTTCAGCTAGCAATTTTAACAATGCCTCAGCGTCCATCTTCATCATGCTTGAGACTCCTCAGAAGGTAGGTCAGTCTTACCGAAGATCACTCAGTTGAGGAACCTCTCCACAATGGCCTGCAACAATGTCGCCGTTACTCACTTCTGGGCTGTCAACAGGAACACCAATCTGTCCACCTACTCAGAGACATGTTTTTACAACTCATCGTCATCACCGGATTGTCATAAACACCATGTCGAGGTGTTAGTGTATAGAGCAATTAGTAAGGATGAGTAAGACAGTTATTTAAGTGAAAGAGCAAACCTGGACAGCAAAAATAGAAAGGGAGGGGATGATTTAATGTGAAAGCTTAAGATGGAATGTAAAGGTCTTTCCCCACAATATCCATGAAGCATTGTGGAAGGGTTGTTCTGTGGTCTGCCCTGATAGGACCCTGTATGATGAAGACGTTATATTTCAGGGAATGAGGTGTTAAGTTAAGCAAACTATAACTCAACACTTTAGGTTTCAGCTATGTTACCATGAACGCTGAAACTGCTGCAGCAGGACCACTGGGTCAACTGTTCATCTCACCGTTAAAAGATACGAACATGGCAGTTTCAAATGCATCAGTAATTTAAAAATCTCAACCCGTTACCTATTAGTGAAAATCATATATTTGTTTGCGTTAGTTAGAGGCAGATCTAATACAACATGAGTGTGCTTTTAAGATGGAGCTAACCCTGGGTGGTGAATAAGGTCATGAGAATCCATCTCATATAGTTTCACCGAGTCAATCTTCTTCACACTATCATAATTGAGACCAATTGAGTAGAAACCGTCATCACTTCTTAGATACCTGTGAGACACTCAGTGTAGCAGTACTGAAAAGTTTAGCTTTGAAACATGACTCACACAAAGTTAATGCATAAAACCTAACCCTGTTCTGGTTCCTGAGGTAGCGTTAAGGAATGTGCGAACTGTTAAGAAGTGGTTGCTAGAATATATATATATGAGTGTGTGTGTGTGTTAATGTCTGCAAAGTTAAACACATGAAACTCTGTTTCTACAACCAAATCTCCAACAATTTTTGGGTTTATTTTGTTGCTACAGCCTTGAGCTCCACCACCGGTTCTAACTAGGGATGTCAAATGGGTGGGCTGTCTATGGGTCGTCCGTGTCCAAATCGTCATGGGCTAAAATGGGCATACCCATATTAGACCAAAAAAATGATTTGCCTAAATAGGGCGATGCCCAAATGCACAATGGATAAAGCGGGCTAAACCGAATGGTCATGGGTAGCCCAAATATATATAATGTCTAGGATTAAATGAATAGGGGGAAAGTCTTATTTTTTTCTGTGCCGTCAACTCATAACTTAAGTCACGAGATTCAATCCACAGTCCCGAGAGATTTTAAGTTATCTTCATGCGAATCTGAGTCACAAGAGATCGATTTAATCACGACTAAGGATTATGTTCTTCACAATATTTCGTGTTCTGGGCACCTGATTGTCTTGTCTTAAACTGAGAATCTAACTGAAATCCTTGTGTGATTTTGAGAGTGACCCATTTTCTCTGTTCTTCAAAGAATCATTGTGTATGAAGAATCCGTTTAATTTGATCTTCTCGTTTAGATACGAGTTTGTGTAAATGGGTGTGTCTCATTGGTTCATTGGGTGTAGTGTCTGAGAATCTGTTGGTCACCATACGTGTTTGATTTTTTTTAACTTTCTTTAATGGAGAATCTTGAATTTGTTTCATTTATTGTTTGTTTATTATCTTCTTTATTAGTGGTGGGGCTCTTGGCTGTGAAATGAGGAATGAAATGACATTTATTGTGTATCACATACAATTATTTGATTCTTATCTTGTTTGTAATGGTTCTACTTTTGTATTGGTGTAGTGGTTGTGTTTGTTCTCTTTTCTCTTTTGTTCAGATGAACGAGGGATACTTTGAACCTAGATGATGATGATTATTTGAGTGGAGATGAGATGACGGGTCAAAATGAAGATGATCATATACAAGATGATTCTACGACAAGTGTGGCTGATAGTAGAGGTAAAAAACGAAGACATTCAAACTGTTGGAAGAATTTAGAAATTGTAGGAGATAAATTGTTTGATGATAGGAATAAAATTATATGCAAACATTGAAAGCATCCCTATTGCTTAGATCTAAAAAGGAATGGAACTAGTACTTTGTTGCGTCATATGAAAGTCTGTTCAAAGACTCCTGGAAAGTACACCTGGAAGTAGCAATAGGAAGTTTGATATAATGATTTTCCGTGAAATGCTTGCTGGTGTTATTGTTGAGCATGATCTCCCATACTCATTTGTTGAGTATAGAAGGATTCCAGAAGCTTTTAAGTATCTGAATTCAAGTGTTGAGTTGTGGGGTAGAAATAATGTTGTAGCTGATGTTCTAAAGATATTTGAAAATGAGAAATCTCATCTTAGGAAGGTTTTGAGTGAAGTTCCTGGTAGGATTTGCTTGACTACTGATTTGTGGAGATGCAATCACTTATGTCTCACAACTCATTATGTTTATACAAATTGGAATCTAAAAGCGAAGATATTGTCATTTTTTCTTTTCCTCCACCTCATACTGGTATTAGTATTGCTGTGAAGGTGATGGAACTATTGAAAGAATGGGGGTTAGATAAGAAAGTGTTTTCGGTAATGTAGACAATGCTTCTTCAAATGACAATATGTCAGGGGTTCTAAAGAGACAACTTCACAAAGATTTGGTGTGTAATGGTGAGTTCCTACATGTAAGATGTGCAGCACACATTATGAACCTGATTATTCAAGATGGATTGATTGTGATTAGTGATGCCTTAAAGAAAATTAGGATAGTGTGAAGTTTGTAAAGGCTTCAGAATCTAGAGAGAAAATGTTTCAAGCCTGTGTTGAAACTGTTGGGAGCAAGAAAAAACATGGTCTTGTTTTGGATGTGGCAACGAGGTGGAATTAAAAAATTTATGTTTTCTAGAGCTATTCCGTTTAGAGATGCATTGTGTAATCTCTCTGAAGTCGAGCCAAGTTACAAGTGCTTTCCATCAGATTTAGAATGGTCAAGAGCAGCGCTAATCTGTGAGTTTTTGTCTCCATTTGCTGAGATGGCAAATCTGATCTCAGGCTCATCATATCCTACCGCGAACTTGTATTTCATGCAAATCTGGAAAATAGAATGTTGGCTGAGAGCTCATGAGACTTCATATGATGAGACAATTTGTGAAATGGTGGAAACTATGAAGCTGAAATTTAGAAAGTATTGGGAAGACTACAGTGATATACTTGCTATTGCTGCGGTTTTGGATCCAAGGTTGAAGTTCTCATTCTTGGAATACTTGTTATGATACATTAGATCAGTCAACAAGCAAGTCTAAAATCGATCACATCCGAAAGAAGATGGAAAAGTTGTTTGGAGTTTATAAGAAAAGTCCTAAGAGCACTACTGCAAGCACTTCAGAAACAACATTGGTGAACAATCTACCAGCTGGATATGGTGTAAGTAGTTAGTCAATAATCACTGGTTTGAATACTTGTGTGCTCTTAATCACTTGTTTAATGTTTATAATGCAGGGGTTTTACACATTTTTTTCTCAAAATGCTGGAACAGGAAAATCAGCTTTAGATGTGTACTTGGCTAAACTGGTCTTAGATATGGTTGCTTTTCAGAGTTTAGATGTCTTGCAATATTGGAGAAACAATGCAACCCGGTTTAAAGAGTTGTCTCGTATGGCATGTGATGTTCTTTGTATTCCCATTATAAATTGTGTCTTCCGAGTCTTCATTCAGTGTTGGAAGCCGTGTCTTTAGCAAATATAGGAGCCGAGTACTTCCGTCAAATGTACAAGCTCTCATATGTGCAAGAAATTGGTTGCGTGGTTTGAACTTCTAACCCATTTTCTCATAAAGCTCCATAGCTAAGCCGTCAAATATACTCACACAGACAGTGATATCCCTGAGTGTGGGAAGACAGAGATGCAAACTCATATCATTTAACACCAACAAAAATTTTCTTAAAGAGTTCACCACATTAAAAGAATAAATGGGTAAGACTTGTGAATGAGCATGTTTGTCATAATACGTTCACTGCTCTGTGTTTCTTCACTTTAAGCAGTGTTAATATCCATAACTTCTCCAATAACATCTATACAAAGTGATGCGGGAATCAAACCAGCCCCTCGACTAGAGTCTCACCAAACTATCCATACCGACCAACTTAGAGGTTTCAGCAACAAAGATTCAGTAAAAGAAAGATATCTTAAGAACCATGAGAGATTTCTATGTGAAAACAATTTTCAAGGATCATTAAACTCATCAAGGAATCACTGAGGCTTGGAATTACCAGAAAATCTTCACGGATCAAGGATATATGGATTTTACAAATAGGAGGTTCTCCAACCCATTCATCTGCGAGTATTGGTCCTTAAAAGAGAATCTCAGCCCAACCAAGGAGCGGCCCAGACAAAATCGACTAAGGACTTCAACAGGGATATTTTATGGATCCAAAAAGCCAAAAATCATGAGAAACGGCCGGAGTCTAATTGAATATCTAACCAGTTTCCCAAAACTGGTTCTAAGGAGCTACTTATTGGAAGGTTGGGAAATTAATTGGTCTAATCCTTGCCAAACCGAGATCAGGCAACCAATAAACCTTTCCACAAGATCTAAGGCCTTCAGAAGACATCCCACAAAGACTTCAGATGGACCAGAATGTAGAGGAACATGCGAATCTTCATGGCCATCAACTTTTCTTTTTCGGCCATGTTTACACAAGGAGGAATAAATGAGTTTTCAATACAACTCTTTGAAGACCAACGGAAATTTTCTTTCATATTGCGACTAAGGAGTATTTCAGGAAGGATTGAAGACCATGGGCATATCCAGAAGCTGTCTAGATAGAAGGCTCAATCAAGTTTCCTTTTGGAGATGCTCAAATTAAGCATAATGGCTAGATATCTTCAAGGAACCTAACTAATGATTTGTCTATTTATTTTTCATGTATTTTGTTTCCTTTTGAGTCATAGGAACGTTGTAATAGTCTCAATGTCGAGCCTATATAACCTCAGGTCAGAGTTCATTGTAAGACACCCCTGATCATTGAAAGTAATAAGAAATTGTTTTCTGTTTTTAACAAATTTGTGTATTCTTTGTTGTTAGTTCTTTAGTTCTAGGTGTGAGATTCACTTGGTGCTATTGAATCCACGTACAGAGAGTCTTTTGAGATTCAATTCAGACTTTTCTTCCATTGATTGAGAGAGTCAATCCCTACCTATCGATCAATCTTATCCATTGGCAAAGCTTGAAAGTGTTACACAACCAGCAAGCCTAGCTCCATTCCTTATACCATCGGATCATCCTTCTAACCTTATCACCTTTCTTATTCTATGTTTTTTATCAGTATCATTCACATCTCTTTCATCTTTCATTTAATTCAGGTTATCAGGTTGGATATTGGCCATATCGATCATTAAACCACATCTCGGGGTCGATCTGGTTGGAACCTCAGAACCAATCTGTCGACTCATATTTTGGGCTGTATCACAACGTTAGCTAGGAATTCAAAACAGGGATCCTAAAATGTCGGGTAGAAGAGGTTTAAAATGGTAAATGAAACGTACCTGCAACCAAAGATTAATTTTATTTCTTCTGCCACTATTCCAATTTATTTTTGATCAGTGAATCGAATAGGCACAAAGGCATCAGCGAATCTGAAGCTTTGGTTATTCATAGTAACAGCGAACACTGCTAATAACCTAATTCGTAAAACCCTCCTTCTATCCGGATATGTTTTATGAGTTGAGTTGGTGGACCTTGATAAACCCTGAATCATGCTTGATTATGAAAAAAGAAGACGTAATCATGCTTCACATGGGCAAAATGTTGAAACAAAACAAAATCATAACATACATCCTTTCCATTGACAAACCACATCAACACCCGTGAGTTCTCCTCCTTTCTTAAAAATTCCTAGCTTCCCAAACGAAGATGATTACAACTACTTATTCGCCATTTCCTGATAAAACTCTGAGCGTGCTTAGGTTCAGTCGATCTCGTGCAAACGAAAAGATGACGTCAACCGGAACCCACAATATATATATATATATAGGATCCATAAGAGAGCATGAAGAGAAATAAAGAGGATGAGGCATGTATTAGCATCGTGGATTAAAAGGCATGACGACATACGTTACTTTAAGACATCATTGGGAAGACGAAATGGAAATAGAGAAGCTTCTTGTAAAAAGGAGAGAACGGGCTCGAAGGGAAATGTTTGGGAAAATTTTTAAATCTTCCCCCTCCCCTTTCCTTTTTTTTTTT